>ML784476.1:512863-562245 GCA_009831015.1 Picea engelmannii
AAAAAAAAAAAAAAAAAAAAAAAACTACTTTATTAATCTTAATATACTTATTATCACCCTAAACATTTAACCCCATACATATAAAAAAAAATATCATTAATAACTTAGTTTCTCTACTTTAACTCTTACACGTAGATTGATTCTTAAAAAAAAATTCAATTCATAATCATCTTTATGTGAATGATAATACTATTACCATATAAGGAATAATAATACTATCATGATATAAGATTGATTCTTAAAAAAATAAAAATCAATGCATAATCACCTTTATGTGAATGATAATCGAATGATAATACTATCACCATATAAGAAATGATAATACTATCACCATATAAAGAAATATAAGAAATGATAATACTATCACCATATAAAGAAATGACTAGTGTACATCCCACCTTAACTAGATTATTTATTTCCTATCTTAAGATTTCTACATACAATATCAATACAAATTAGCATGACCACATATTTATCTCGGAAGCTAAATTAGCATGACCACATATTATCTCGGAAGCTAAATTAGCACGACCACATATTTATGGAAGCTAGACATATAGGAGGTTATACAATAGTTAATGATAGAAATTAAATGGGATCAACTTAAAACATCATTGAGAAATTGAGAAGACATGCTCAATAGAATGGAAGATTAATGTCATCATTTCTCAACTTTTTAGAAAAGTTTGTTACGAGTATCTGATTTTCAATTGTGTTCCTTTCATAAGCTTTCATTAAGATGGTTAATTAGTAAGTATGATTCCTCCATTAAATATTTTTAAGGTCATATTGGGTATTAAATTAAAGAAAAAATAACACACAGATTGGTTTGTTTTTCATCATTAATTTATTATTCAAAGTACTACTTGTAATTATTATTTTTTAATATAGCACGTAAAATTAATCTCTTATTCAAAATACTATTTGTCATTATTTGTTATTATAACACATAAAATTAGTTTCTAGGTTTTTTTTAGTAAAGAAGTGTCTTTAACATTATACTTCATTATCGACTATGCTCCATGTTTCATTATGAACTCTCCATGATCGACTGTGCTCCATTATCGACTGTGTACTCATAACAATATCAACATTTCATCACTAACATTTTGACCAAATACTTAGAAAACTACGAGAACATGTTTTGAAAATGTAGAATCGATTAACTTTCAGCTGGGAGTAAATGGAGGCCCGTAGGCCTTGGCCTTTATAGATAAAATTTTGTTACAGACTGCTTCATAGTTACGACAGCGCGTATAGAAAAAGCTGGGGAATACAGCTACATTCACGGTTCTGAGAACACTTTCTACTTTCAACACCAGTCAAATGTTCATCTCAATAACTGTTTTACACGTTTTCCTCATTGGCGTTCAGACGATGGATTGGTCTAATATCGCTTCCAACTTCATCAAACTCGACTCCACTGACGACCAATCCAACTTCTTGCTGTGGGGGTTCAAAATCATTTTGAACGACTGGATGTTCATTCAACAGCCAAATATCATTCTCCCACAGAGACCCATAGAAAACCTCCGAAGTCTCAACATCGCCATGCACGGAATCTCCATCGATATGGCTCATCATGATTCCAAGTTCGTCAGCAGTATGGTCCACGAAGAAACCGAGCTCTGCAGGAACATCGTCATAATACGTTAAATTTCCAGCTTCTTAATGCAAGTCTCCTGTATCAGACACGGAGGTCGCTTCAGAATTCCCATCTGTTAATTCGCCTTGCTTAATTGAACCCGTCTCAGTACTACCCAGTTCACCAGCATCAACAGCCTCAAACCCTACTTGCCCCTTCAACCCGATTTCATCGTCCAGAGATTTTATGACCCCATTCAACCTCTCGTCTTCGAGCTGATTCACAGTTTGAAACCCTAGTTGCCCCTTCAACCCGATTTCATCTTCCAGAGATTTAATGACCCCAGTCAACCTCTCGTCTTCGAGCTGATTCACAGTTTCTGGATTACTATTATTTTCATCCATATTATCGATCTTCTCAGGCAAGGCTATGAGATCACCATCATGCATCAAGGTTCCGCTGTTGGTTCGCTTGTCATCTGGCAAATCCAAGCTGCCATTCCAATACTCATCTCTCCCTCGCTTATTATAAGAAACTTGGGAGAAGTCGGCCATGTCTGCAAAACGCTATAGAAAAGAAAAAAAACGCTGCAGTGAATTAAGTACAACACATAGAGCCTCCTGCATTGCTTATATGCATATCACGGGTGCTGGGTAGTTGCAAAATACGTTGTTGGTATATCAGATTTTCCAACTACCCCACTCCTGTCTGCAATATATGCAGGTAGCTGCAGCTGCAGGGGTGTGATAAGAGCGATTAAAGAAGATAACTCAGACTTCTCTGAACAACCTCCGAAGTAGAATCTACGTAAAACTACCTCATTGTCCGAAGCACACAGCGCACAAGTAACCAGTAAATAAATTAAAAAAAAAAAAAAAGGTGTTGGCTAGCTGTTTTATGAAATGATTTTTTTCCTGGAAATCAGGCTATATAAATTTACATAAATCACTATTTTTATTGTTGTTCAGAATTCATTTTTAAATGCAAAAATGAATTCAGCATGATTAAAAACTATTAGGACACCCGAATTCTAGAAAAATAATAATCTATGAATCCAACAATTTCTGGTCAAAAAAATATTAAACCTACTCAAATAAAAAAACCTTAAAAAAAAAAAACTACTATTTGAAACAGACCACATTCCTGATTTAGACCTGACACCGCTCCGACCCTTTGCAACAGGCGCCGCTCATGCCTTTCCCGGGAAGTTGGACCGGGCCGAGTGACCCAGTCCATGATTTACAGGAATCGTGGACGCGTAAATCCCAACCAAAATTTTAATGTCTTGGTTGTAACAGAACTTCGTGGATTTGGCGTATTTCTCGATCAAACTTTTGTATTTATCGTAACATTGAATCTACACGTCCGTATCATAGGGACCTTACAAGACTAAAAAATTAAATTCACTGTTCAAAATAAATGTGCAGCAGATAAAAGAAATTCTCCATCACCCATTCCTTATCCAGAATAGCTTAAAAAGGTAATGAAAACCAACCTTGTTTCAAGGCCCTGCGGGAGCAACAACCAACAACCAATCTTTCGAAGTAGGTAAGAAAACTAAGTATAAAAAAATGTTACAATCATTGCAAATATAATGATTCTTACTATTGTTTTATTTGTCATGAAAATCTAAGTATTTTAAGGAATGGGAAAAATCAAGGGAAAAGGGCACGCCATCTATAATTAGTACCTAATACTTTGCAGAAACTTCAACCTAGGCACTAAATTGTTTTTAGTGCATTATAAGTAATATATTTTATGAGTTCTTCCATAAGTCTTTTATGGTTAATCTTCATGATTTGGTTCACCTTTCTCTTACACATAACACAACAACTAGGTTTTCTATCCAAAGAGCTACATTCTTAATTACAAATGAGATAATCATTGAGTTGTAGTAAGTAGTTTCAACTTTATGTAATGGCTGAGCATTTTTAAATTAGTAGGGTATATGATTGAGCTCATTATTTAATATAGATCCATTCTAACTTTGGATTTATGGATTTATGAAGCGTCGCATTTCCAGATATTTGATTTCATTTGAGAATTGATAGATCTGGGCTTAAGATGGATCTCTCATTCTTGTTCCAGTAGTGGGCGTGGAATTATAAACAGAGATCAAGGCTATAAAAAATAAACTCTAGTAAAAAAACTTACCAAGAAAGCTCTAACAACATTCTAAAGTTTCGACATTATTTTCACATCCCCTTTTAATGGAGAAATGGATTTTCTACAACACCTAACTTGCTTCTAAAAACTTCAAACTTGAGTTTACAAAGAGGCTTGGTAAATATATCAACCAAATTATCATTTGTATTATAAAAAATCATATTAATTTCCTTTGATTCAATCTTCTCTCTCACGAAGTGGTGTTGTAGCTCAATATGTTTTGATCTTGCATGATATATTGGATTGTGTGCCAATTTGATAGCACTTTGATTATCACAATTGATGCATGATGGACCATTTTGCTCATCTTCAACATTTGTAAGAATTCTCCTTAACCAAACAACTTCACAAGTAGCACGGGTCAAAGCTTTATATTCAGATTCTGTTGATGACAATGAAACAATTGGTTGTTTCTTGTTACTCCATGATACAAACCCCAATCTCAAATGAATAGCATAGCCTGAGGTAGATCTTCTATCATTAGGATTTCCTACCCAATCTGAATCAGAAAAACCTGTCAGTTTAACATCAAATTCATCAGCATACATAATACCAAAATTTGTAGTTCCTTTCAAGTATCAGAGGACTTTCTTTGCATCTTTCCAGTGGCTCTCAGAAGGCTTAGCCATGAACTGACAAAGGATGATGACTGTGTATGCAATGTCTGGTCTGGTAGTGGTGAGGTAGTTCAAACTTCCCACCAACTGACAATATAAAGTACCATCTGCCTCTTTAGTTCCATCATCATTGTATAACTTTCCATTTTGTTCTAAGGGAGTTGACATTGCTTTACATTCACTCATATTGAATTTTCTAAGAATTTGTTTTTTGTATTTACTTCGAGTGATTAATGTCTTACCAAGCTCTCTCCAAACCTCAAGTCTTAAACAATAATGCAATTCACCAAGATCTTTCATTTCAAATTCTTGAGACAACTGACTTTTAATCTCTTCAATTAACTTGCATGCACTGCCTGTAATAATGATATCATCCACATATAAAGATATTAAAGAAATATTTCCTTCTTCATCTTTATTAACATGCAGGTTAGGATCATTTTTTCTTTTCACAAAACCATAGGCTGAACCAAATAAACCTCTTGTTTTAAATCACCATTTAGAAAAGTAAATTTGACATCTAACTGATGTATTTTCCAATTATGTTTTGAATCTAAGGCAATTAGTACTCTAATTGTATTCAATTTAGTTGTTGGTGCAAAATTATCCTCGTAATCAATTCCTTCCTTTTGTGAATATCCTTTTGCAACTAATCTTGCCTTATATTTATCAATGTTACCATCTACTTTAAATTTAGATTTATACAACCATTTGCTTCCAATAGGGACTTTGTTTTCAGGCAGTTCAACTCATTCGCATGTTTAAATTTTCATATGAGATTCATATTCATCATTCATAGCATTTCTCCACTCTGCATGTTCTTTAGCTTGATCATAGTTTACAGGTTTTACAACATTCTTTACATGGTACATCAATGCATGATATTTGTACCTCATAGGTGGTTGAGTTTGTCGTGATGACCTCCTTGGTCCTTCACTACTTTCATCTCATCTCATGCTCTGTGGTGACTCTTCTCCACTTGATCTATCATGACTACTTGAAGTGTCCATACTGCTTTCATTTCGTTCTTGAACATGTACATGTTCCTGTTCTTGTTTAACCATTGCATCTATTTTTCCATGCTCATCATTATCATTATGCCAATCATCTGCATCATTCATTGTATCACCTCTATCTGCATTCTCATGAAACACCACATCTCTACTTGCAAACAATTTATGTGAACTCGGATCAAACAATTTGTATGTTTTTTTATCAGTACAATACCCAATAAAAACACACTTGATTGATTTTGCATCAAGTTTTCTTCTCCCATCCTTTGGAATATGTGCAAAGGTAGTGGATCCAAACACTCTTAAATGACTGACATCAAGTTTATAACCATAAAGAATCTCAAAAGGAGTTTGGAAATATAATTTCTTAGTTGGACTTCGATTCTTTAAATAAACAACAATATTAAGGGCTTCTTCCCAAAAACCATTAGAAATGTTTTTACCTTGAAGCATACTACAAGCACATTCCACCAGTGTTTTGTTCCTTCTCTCAGTGACACCATTTTTCTGAGGTGTATGAGGTATTGTAAATTGTTGTTGGATCCCATTAAATTTACAATAACTTTTAAATGCTCCTGATGTATATTCACCACCCTGATCAGATCTGAGAATTTTAATACATTCTCCTGTATGTTTTTCAACCATTGTTCTGAATTCTTTAAAATACTCAAATACATCACTTTTTCTCCTTATGAAATAGGCCCAAGTATATCTAGATCTATCATCAACAAAAATAAGAAAGTACAAAGCACCACCAAGTGACCTAGTTTGCATAGGTCTTCATACATTGGTATGAATTCATTCAAGTATATTAGTTTGTCTTTTCTCTGTATGTATGGGAAACTCCTCTCTATGTTTCTTACCAAGTGCACATGCGTCACATGGAAAATGATCATTCTTCATAACAAGAAGACCTTCTACCATTGTTTTTCTTTGCAATAACATCAAATCATTGTAATTTAGGTGCCCATACTTGTGGTCCCATAACTATTTCATTGTCATTGTTTTGGATGACAATGCAATATGGTTGTTCATTGTCACATCCAATTTATACAATTATTAAAAAAAAGATGTGTTTCTATCTTTTTTTGGCTTTTACCTCCCACAGGGGCTTCTTCTCTGCTGCAGGTCTGCCTTGTCTATTGCACACTCCTTCTCTTCGGGAAGGAAACACCTTCACACGTCTACAGATTCACTTTAATCTGGAAGCATCTTGAACTATCCTTCAACCGGATTTGCAAAGTGGAAAAAATCGCCTTTACTAGACAACATAGAAATTGTCTTCACAAATTTGTAAAGTGGCAACGCTCTATTCACTGAAAAAGATGGCAGTCGATGGCGCATACAAAATTTATGGCATCGACAATGTTGCTGGAAATGATGGCTCTATGGCAGCGACGGCATGCTCATCACAATTCATTCATCAGAAGGAAAACATTATTACATTGACAGTTGTAAAGCTTACCAATAAACTAGGAACAAAATCCTAGAAGTATGGATTTAGAACCTCTTATCATCTAAAATTAAACTCTAGTAAAACAACTCACAAAGAAAGCTCTAACAACATTCTAAAGTTTCGATATTATTGTCACACTTGGACGATCACACAAACTTTGTAGATCAACAACAATTTGAAATTTATTTAGTTACATGACTTTGCTGAGAATAAGAGAGCATGAATAAAAAATATAGTTAATGAGCTATTGTGTTGAATATAAAAAGTAACAATGTACAATGATGAAAAATGTGATAATAATAAGAATGTAGTAAATTACAAATATTTACATAGTGATCAATCTCAATATTTCTTGTGAGCTCCTACTTTTTTTCACAGCTTATATATCTTCATATTATAATTTCTTTAATGTGCAAATACTAATAGATAAATCATGCATAACCAACAAAGTACATGACTTCAACTTATAATATATGTTTTGAATTTTTTTTCATTACCTTATTGCTAAATTCATTTCACTTGATGATTTGTTGTATCTCAAAGTTGAAATCAATATAGAGGATTAATTTCCTTTGTATCGTTTTTTTCAATTAATTAATCCATTAATCATTTTTCATAGTATTATCACTTAAATCAATGCACCATATTGTTTTATGTTATATCATTATTATTGAAATCAATGCACACTATTGTTTTTATGTTATGTCATTGTTAAAATGAATACAACTACTTCATTATGCAAAATCATTTTTTATTGTATCATCACTTAAGTCAATGCATATTTTTTTGCATTAAATCAAAGCAACTAAATCACAGAGCACAACTACGACAATTCACTTACTATTTAATGCTATTGTTTTCAACACATAGTTTTTTATTTACTCAATGTTATATTATTCTTTTAGGAGGGACACTTGTCAACTCAAGGTTTTTCATATGTTATATATCTTAATTTTATAATTGTTTTAAAGTGAAAATACTAATAGATAAATCACACATAACTAAACAAAGTAGATGACCTTAAATTATAATGTATGTTTTGATATTTGTTTTCACTACATTATTGCTATGATTTGTTGTATCTCAAAGTTGAAATAAATATAGAGGATTGATTTCTTTGGTATCATTTCTTCAATTAATTAATGCACTCAATCATTTTTCATAGTATTATCACTGAAATCAATGCACCTTATTTTTTATGTTATATCATTGTTAAAATGAATACAAATAGTTGATTACGCTAAAATTTTTTTTATTGCATTATCACTTAAATCAATGCAACTAATTTCTCTAAATCATAGAGCATAGCTAATATAGTTCCCTTAAAACTTTCTCCAAGAATATCTCAAAGATCACAACTAGGATAGTTCACTTAATATTTAATGTTATTATTCTCAACACATATTTTTTTATTTACTCAATATTATATTATTCTTTTAGGAGGGACACATGTCAACTCTAGGTTGAGCAAGTTTTTCACATTTTATATGTATCTTAATATTAAAACCAAATGACCCTTTTCCGACGATATTTTCCAGGGATGTTTTCCCAAAATCCATCTAGAAATTGTTAGATCCGCATATTTGAATGATTATTTCTATACAATCTGAGTGCCCTAAGGGACCCAAGGGTTTTTCATCATGATGAATCTATTTCTGCATTAAAAAATGGATTTTAAACAAGAAAAAAAAGTGATTATTGCAAATTTATATTATCAGATTACGGAGAAAAAAACCATTTTGTAGAACAGTTAGACAATGCCAATATTAAAATTGTTTTAATGTTCAAATACTAATAGATAAATCACACATAACCAAACAAAGTACATAACTTCAAATTATAATACATATTTTGAAATTTGTTTTCACTATGTTATGGGTAAATCCAGTGGTTAAATTTGACAAGTATTTACCCAAAATGGGCAATTTTTAAATTTACACGCCATTAATGAGGTTCACTTAATTTTTGAAATCATCAAAATAACGAAAAAATAAAAAAATTGCTAGTATCCATAAGGTAATATCCTCCTGCTTAGGAGACTTTAATGTTAGGACTGCAACTAAACAAGCTACTCTTTTAAGTACTAATTCCAACCATAATCATTTATGGCTAGATGAAGACCTTGTTTTATCTAATATCTACAAAAGAAGCCCTGAAGACCTAATTGAGAATTTGTTTGGTACTGAGTTGGTCAAGCTCTGCAACTCTCAAGACCTAATAATTTGTAATGGAGCAATGAAGTGGTCAAACTCCAACTAGATGACTTGTATTCATGGGCTAGGTAGTAGCGTCGTAGATTATGTGATATCTGATATCCTCGTTTCCAACCAAATAGAAAATTTTGACCTTTTAAATGACCATGAGTTCGACTCTGATCATAAACCTTTAACCCTAGCTCTAAACTTTTCCATGCACACGAGTGCTATTAAAGAGAACTCTGGTAATCAAAGGAACTTGCGCTTTGACAAAAGTAAAGTTGACCTTTTCTTAAAGGATTTAAATAGTAAATTAAATCTCCTAACTTATAAGGACAACATTGAAGAATTCTCTTATAATTTTACAACTACCCTTTCCACTTCTATTGACGGGTTCTCTTTCGAGGTGTCCTATAAAAATAATAATATAATGACCAACCCTTGGTATGATAAATAATGTAAAATTGCTAGGAAATCCATTAGGGATGCTTTTAACGAGTCCTTAAAACTCGATAATGTCAATACGTACAAAGCCCTAATTAAAAGGAAAAAAAGGTACTATATGAATAAATGGCAAAAGAAACTTTCACAACTATATAAGCTAGATCCTAAGAGGTTATGGAGATAAATCCTAAACCGCAATACTAAAGAAAATTATAGGATTCCCTTAAGGGACTGGAATTCCTACCTTAAAATTATTTACGAGTTCCCTAATACGATGGACACCATTCCTATTGTCCCTACAAAGGAATAAGTTTTTTCTTTAGATGACATAGAGTTCGGGGTTAAGCAGCTTGCAAATGGGAAATCTAAGGACATTGAAGTCTATCAAGATGAAATTTTTAAAATCGGAGGGCCTATCCTTATCCCTCGCATACACAAGCTCTTCAATTTAGCAATCAATAAGGGCTTCCCTAAACCCTGGATGCAAAGCCTCATTGTTCCTATTTTTAAAAATGGGGATAGAAACATTCCCTCTAATTATAGGACAATTATGATTAGCCTGATTTTAGCCAAGCTTTATGGAATTATTTTGGAAAACAAGATTATCCTTTAGCTAGAAAGTCACGGTAAAAGAGCTAAAGGCCATGCTGGGTTTAGGAGATATCATTCAACTGTGGATCATCTTGTTACCTTTAGGATCATTGTAGAGGAGTTCTGCAATACTAAAACCAATCTTTTTTGTTGTTTTGTTGACTTTAGAAAAGCTTTTTACATGGTTCCTAGTAAAAACCTTTGGAATAGGTTGGAAGAGATAAAAGTTCCTCTCGAGTTGTGGGATGTTGCAATAAGTATGTATGAGAACATTATTTATAATTTTAAAAACATTGAGGGATGGTCAAACGAGATTAACTGCAATATTGGATTCAAGCAAGTTGTCCCTTGTCCCCTACCCTTTTTGGCATTATTAGCACAGGGGAAGACCCAGGGTTCAACGCTTCAACAACGCACCAACAAAACCCTAACTACTGTCCCTTTCTGCAACACTTGTGAAGCAGATAAAGTCTCACCCGAGGTAGAGGCATGAGTGGTTGCAAGACTCAAGTGTCTGGAACCTTAGCTGGGACACAGATCTGTGATTCTAACTCTTAGAAAACAATTTAGCATAGATTATTCATCAGTATTTAACCCTCATGGCACTCCCCAGATGGCACAGAGCATCGCAACATTCACTTAGATCTAGGTTAAGTTAGCACTTAACAAAAACAAAATGGGTTTAGCACTCAACACTTTCATATATGTCAGATCTACACCCATACATCTAAGAAGCACAAAGCAAAGTGGATCTATCTAAGTATATCATAGAAAAGCACATAGCATAATCATATCAAAGCACAACACATGGAAAGAGACCAACTGTTACACATTATTTTCATCATCCCTATGACTGTTAATGATGTAAACATATCTATTTCCTTTAGAGGGGTCAGTGGCCCGAGTTCTCGAAGAAAGAAAGGAGAAGAACTTTTCCTAAGAAAAGAAGTTGCGTTTTCCTTTGTAAAAACTCTATTAAAGAGGATGTTCGCAGGTTGCTATATAGGCAAGGTGCGAAAATGCCTGATTTTCTCAGGCTATGCCATAGCTAGGTCACGAAGTGTTCGCAGGTTGCTATATAGGCAGGGTGCGAAAATGCTCATACGTGGGAAAAACGAGCATCTTCTCGATGCTTCTAGAAGGAGAAACTTCCATGGTGAGGTGGCACCCTAATGGTTTGGATCTTACTCGCTTTCATGATTTAGTGGGATCATCCTAACCTCCTCACCTTATCCTCTTCAACTTATAAAAGGAGAGGAGCTCTCATGGAGAAAGTTAGCTTTTTTTGGATTAGCTTGTATTGGATTGAGCTTTGGAGATTGTTAGCTTGGCTAGATGAGCCACTTTGTCAAGATAGATTGTGAATATTATCAGATCTATGCTCTTAGAATTCTTGGAGTGGAAGTGTGTGGGGAACGAAGGATAGTTGGAAGGGACCTTATGACATCAAGGACACGGTTGTAATCTCTCTTTCACATTTAATATGATACAGTAATATAATTCTTTCCTATAAATCTTGTTTTGTTTTATTGTATGATTCCTTGATCACATACATAGGTTTATATTGAGTTTATGTTATTACTATCACTTTCGTTGGTTGCGTTCTTTTGCAGGATCATCATTGTATGAGTGTTGGAACGGAGATAGGATGGCAATGGCGAGAGGAAGCGACGTTTAAATGATATGTCACCTATCCCTCTTTAGTTAGTAAATTTAATATTTAAAACTTAAGGAAAGCGTCATGTTCTGGTGTATTTTGTTCTAGATCTAGGTGGATCTAGGAAGATCAGTTAGTGTCCGCACCTACCGATTTATCCAATAACAAAATTGGCGACTCCACAGGGGAACATATTGTTTCCTAGTTAGTCTAGTTTCCCTTGCTTTGATTGCTTGATTTATGGTCTCTAAGTCTGTGGGAGATCCATCCAGACTCTCTGGATCTGAAAGTTCACTTAGACTCTTTGTCCCTTTTCCAAATTATTTTTTATTATAGACATTCCCGCACTTCACCTGTATACAACCTGTGAAAAACTTTGATTTTTGTACCTCACTGTTTAAACCAGTGCGACATTTTCGCACCCTACCCATTGCTAGCCTACGAAAAATGTTGATTTTTGTACTGTAATATATTGTTGGCTTGCGAACTTGTTTGTAAATTTTTTTTGGATTGGGTCTTGTTGTCTTTTGATGCCCAGTTTTTCTTTGATCAGTTGGATTGAACTTTTGGAGCCTATATTGATCTGTTTACAGTCTGCTTGACATTCTTTGAGTTGCTTTTATCCATCTTTGCTTTGTTTGTTTTTGAAGGATTAGTCTCTTGCTTTGAGTCTCTTTCAATTACAAAGCCTGTGTTTTCTTTAGAATTGTTTAGGGAAAAATCAGATTTCTTCTGAATAGTTTGCTTTAAAAGAAAAATTTTAGTTTGGGTTTCTTTGTTTTAAGAAAGTTCATTATTTCTTTTAGTGAAATTTTTGAAACAAAAATATTTAATTTCTTGTTTTATATTAGATTGGGGGCATCCGTGCATTTGAAGTAGCGAAATTGCATGATTCTTGGCATTTTTTGGTGTATTAGATTGGGGCCATGAATCGTGTATTGGTGTAAAGTCTATTTTTCTCATTTTTGAAAGATATTGATATTGATGAGTTTTTTTTTTAAATGTTGGGACATTGTGCATCCGAGAATGATAAATGTTTTCTCCTTCTCATAGCATAGCTCTCATCGAAATGAAAAGATTGCAACTTCATCTCTTTGCATAACTTTCGAGTCGGTCAAAACACCATATTGTCCATGCCATCTTCCTTTTGAGTAACAACAACCTTAAAAATAAAGCGCTTATAAAAATTGATTAGACATTTTTATATTTTCTGGTAGCAAACATACATCAGATTAGTTGTAGGGCTTTGGAATAGGTGCGAAAGATAACTTTCCAAAGTTGCAAAAATACATAGTATCTTGTGATAGGGAGAGTTAAATCCACTTACTACATTTTGTCCTAGGAATCCCTTCTCACACAAGGGTCAATCACGAGGTCGCATTAAGACTGGAAGAGTTATTCACCCTGCTTTGTTGGTTTTGGTGTAGATATTCCATGTATTATGGGGGTCACTTGAAGGTATACCCACAATTATGAGTGGAAGCCTTTCGAGTTGATTTTGGGCTAGATACCCTACCTTTGCGCGTGGATCGGACTATCGACTATTTCCCCAGGCATCATTGTAGTAATCGGTAACCTTAGTGGCCTATCTCTCTAGGTTCTTTACACGGGGTGACTGTGGAGGGGCAAGTCTTCACGGTACCTGGAATCAACGTTGGCCAAACTCACTCGGGCTCCTTGTAGGGTATACCCATGATTATGTGTGGGATCTTGCACCAAGGCGTAAGTCTGTTAAGCAGGTCGTCAATGTAACTTTTCCACCCGCTCTATCTCATCCCCTTCTTACTTTGTTCCCACGACATTGGATTTCACCACCAACTAGTGTACTCATTGTGAGAAGGTTTTGTTTTCTTGTTTGCTTACTAGATTTTTAACGTGTGTTGTTTGTTTTCCCTAGTGGACTCTAGAATGGATCTTTATTTTGATGGCGTCAGTTCTCGGGATGACCAATAAAGGAACTTATTTTCCAAGGGAACCTTTTGTTTTTCCTTCTTACGGAAACATTAGTCCTCCTCATATTTCTACTTTGAGCCTTCCAGGTCTCACAATTGGATTACCGGTATGGTTGTTTTCCACTCAAGTAATCTCGAATGCAGTTAGTGCTTCAGTCACAAGCACTTCCCCCCAAGAGCATCAACCTCATGTTGATCCTTCACCTTCTTCACCAGTAAGGTCTTCTTCGCCTTCTTTGCTTGCAAGGTCGCCTTCTGTTTCATCTTCTTCGTCGAGTGAAAGTTCTGAAGCTAGTAACCCGGTGAATAAGAAGAAGAAGAAAAGAAATATTAAGAAGAAGAAAGATAAACAAGGATCAAAACCTCCAACCACTGTCAAACATGTTGGAAAACAACCAGTTACTGTTAATCATGTTGGGAGTGTTGATGATGTCAACATCACCCAAACAACTCGTAAGCCCAAGTACCCTTGTAGGCTTTGTAAGGGTATCCATCTTATTAAGGAGTGCCCTGGTCTATCCAAGGTTATAGAATTATGGTCTAGACACCCTGACCAACCCATGTCATCAGCCTTTGAACAACATGTTGATGACCTCCCATCAACTAGTAATGATACCATTGGGAAGAAGAAAAGTAGAGTCAAGTTCCCATGTATGTTATGCAAAGGGATTCATCTAACTCACATTTTCCCTCATATGGACAAAGCCTTGAAATTACTGGAAGACATGATTGTTTCACCGCCTCAACTTCCAGCTGCTTATCGTAAGATTACTCTCGACCCCCCTATAGTTGATGGAATGATCACTCCGGTCCCTTCATCGGTCAATCCGGTTGATCATGTTGTCAATCTAGTCATGTCCTTAGTTGAACCAGTTGACAAAGTGGTTGATCTGATACCATCCTTGGTCAATCCCGCTCTCCTCTCAGTGAGTGAAACTAAAGCGGTCGATCTGACCCCATCCTCGGTCAATCCCACTCTCCCATTAGAGAGTGTCACCCAAGTGGTCGATCCATTTCTGCCTGTCAACCCCATTCTCCCCTTGGAGAATGCAACCTAGGTGGTCGATATGATCTTGTCATCGGTCGATCCTACTCTCTCGCTAGAGAGTAAACCCGATAATGACCATGTTTTTCTCATTGATACAGAATCTACCATGCCGGGGGCTATTCCTCCTTCTCCCGTGGAACCGCTTCCAAGTAATGAGGCCATCCATTTTGATTGTGGTGTGCTAACTAGACCTCGTCTTCTGTCTCACATTCCTTTCTAGATTACAGTACAGGTTTGTGGTCGAGACGTTCCTTAGACACTGATAGATGAAGGTGTGTTCGTTAGTATTTTGTCCTATTTTGCTTGGCAAGCTTTGGGTTTTCCTCAGCTTGTGTCGGTTACACAGAATCTATTATCTTTTAATAGAAGAACCAAAAAGCCTTTAGGGACCCTTCCTCAGTTTCCTATAACTTTGGGAGGGAAAACTGTCTTTATTGACGTCATGGTAGTCCAAGACCCCTTGGATTTCACTTTACTCCTTGGGCGAGATTATCTCTATGCCATGAAAGCTATTGTGTCTACTCTTTTTCGTGTGATATCTTTCCCTCACGATGGATGAGTTGTGACTGTTGATCAAATTTCATTCATTGACCCGACTAGATTGCCTCCCTAATTGGTTCTTATATGCAGACGGTATCGCCCCCGCCACAGGTCAATTATGTGGCATTGTCGCCCATGGATTCAACTTCTGATGACTTAGATCTAGTAGTTGACATGGTGATCTCTTCGATAGGGTTGTTAGATCTTGATCTCTTTCCTCCTGTCACGACCCTTGACATGGTGTCCTTCCAGAGTGTGTTTCTTCCTTCCAGTGAAGACCTCTTGGAAGCCATGAACGAGTTTTGTCCCTTGACATGGTGTCATTCCAGAGCATTGTCCTCTTGGAATCCATGATCAAGAAGAGAGGTTACAAGGATAGTTTTTGCGTCTCTGTGGCAACCTCGTTAAAAAATGAAACAGAGGTTATGAGCATAGTTCATGTTTCTGTTTCAAGCTCGTTAAAAAATGAAACAAATGTCTGGGGCTTATACCTAGAGTCACGAGCATAGTTCTTCTCATGTGTCAAGCTCGTTAAAAAATGAAACAACTTCCCCCTCTCTGTTTGAGTCAAGCCCTTCGTCTAGTATTGGAAGATTCATTTCATTATCCTTTGCAGTTGGATGAAATGAAGCTTGGGGGGCATTTTCCTCAGCCTCTGGACTTCATGTTGAAGTTCAGCCGCTAGCTTCTTAAGTTGGGGGCTAAGTACCAACCATGTGAATTCGTGGATAATGCGTTGGGAAATTCAAGCATAGTTTTCACTTTGGTTCAAGCTTGTGTAAAAATGAAACCACCTACCTCAAGCATAGTTTTCTGCTGGTTCAATCTTGTGTAAAGATGAAACCAGGTCCAAGCATAGTTTTGTTTAGTTTTAAGATTGTGAAAAAATAAAATATATCCCAAGCATAGTTTTTCTTTGTTTTAAAGCTTGCGTAAAAATGAAAACAATCTCGAGCTTAGTATTTGTTCTTTCCCATGCTTATAAATACATGAGAATGTAATTGAGTATACTTTTATCACTTTTTCGGACTCGTAAAGGTTATACGAAAAAGGAACCCCTTGGAGTTTCCTTTAAGCTCTTTTCAGACTCTCTAAACATGAAAAGATTGTTGAGTGATCTTGTTCTTTTCACGCTCGTTATAGTATTAGAAAGCACGTCTGTTGAGTGATAGTTTATCTCTTTTTCGGTCTCATCAGACTAACTTACAAAAAAGGAACTGAGAGAGTTCTCTTTAAGTGTTTTTCAGACTCTCTAAACATCAAAAACCCCTGAGTTTTCTTTCTTTGGACTCATTAAACAAACATCGAAAGGACCATATGGGACCGAACCACTCCTTCCTAGAGTTCGTTAAACATACTCTAAGGGACTCGTCCGAATGATGAGCTTACATTTCAAGCATATGTTATCCTCCTCAAGCTTGTGTAAAAATAAAGAGGTACTCGCTAGAGATGGTGGGGGAAAAATCCGGAAAGAAATGTGTCTAAACCTGTATTTCATGGAAGAGTCACTTTTGAGAATGACACCCTTTCACTCGCTTTGCGTCTAGGTTGGAAAATCCGCTTGTCTCTTGATCATACTTCTTTATAAGATTACAAATTGGTTTGTGATCCATGTTGTTGAGTCAGTGTTTCCAAGATAGTTTTCGTGTCATCAATATGTTCAAAATGAAGTTCAACCCGAAAATCCTTCTATTGTGTCGGCCATTTATGCAATCCTTAAGCCTTCTATTGTGTCAGCCATCCCTAAGTCAGTCCTGAGTTACTGGTTACTCTGATCTACATCAAATCTTATTACTTGGTTTGTGTCATTGATGTGGGATACATTAAGGCCCTCCTGTGACGAGTCTTTTCCTGTCGACTTCAAATCATTATCCAAGAATTATACTTAGAAACTAATTGGTACCTTGGAACTTGCATGCCTCAATGGTAGCTTTCCTCTCTTTCGATAGTGAGTTTTCATTATCGACCCCTGATCGAGAGATTTCGTCAAGTGTTCGACCTTAGCTCATTGATTCGCATTCGTTGGATTGTACTAGTGTACCTTGGGGGTCATTGACATTAATGGTGATTTCCCTCACACTTCTTAATAGTATACACTAATGACTGGTAATCAAGTGGTTTCTACCATGTTCGACTTCGACACATATATTCACATGGTTAGATTCGTACTATAGAGTGGTGGAGATGAAGACCCTGGATCTTTTCTGATAGATTCAGGTTGCGTTGGAGTATATTTAGTTTGTACTATTGCATAGATCCACATTGTATGTCTCATGGATATGTTCAAATTTGAGTCTTTAACACATAGATCCACAGTGTATTTTTGGTGGCTATGTTCAGATTTGAGTCATAATGGCATGGATCCACAATGTATGTTTGGTGGCCATGACCTGTCTTACTTGACATGGATCTTTGCATGTTGGCATTTATGCTTTGAGTCATTTATATTCTGAGTATGGGAATGCCTACCTCAGTGATTATATATTATTGTACTGTATTTCCTTGTTTGTTGGCAGGTTTCCAACCGATGTGTTCCTTGTTCCCTACACACACTCGACAAAGTATTTCAGCTATCACTATGTTCTAACTTCATACTTTGGGGGGCTCTCTGTTACACATTATTTTCGTCATCCCTATGACTATTAATGATGCAAATCTATCTGTTTCCTTCAGAGGGGTCAGTGGCCCGAGTTCCTGAAGAAGGAAGGGAGAAGAACTTTTCCTGAGAAAAGAAGTTTCATTTTCCTTTGTAAAAACCCTATTAAAGAGGATGTTCACAGGTTGCTATATAGGCAAGGTGCAAAAATGACTAATTTTTGCAGGTTGCACCATATCTAGGTCGCGAAGTGTTCGCAGGTTGCTATATAGGCAAGGTGCGAAAATGCTCATACATGGGAAAAACGAGCATCTTCTCGATGCTTCTAGAAGGAGAAACTTCCATGGTGAGGTGGCATCCAAATGGTTTGGATGTTACTCACTTTCATGATTTAGTGGGATCATCCTAACCTCTTCACCTTATCCTCTTCAAATTATAAAAGGAGAGGAGCTCTCATGGAGAAAGTTAGCTTTTTTTGGATTAGCTTGGATTGGATTGAGATTTGGAGATTGTTACCTTGGCTAGATGAGCCACTTTCTCAAGATAGATTGTGAATATTATCATATCTATGCTCTCAGAATTCTTAGAGTGGAAGTGTGTGGGGAACGAAGGACAATTGGAAGGGACCTTACGACATCAAGGCCATGGTTGTAATCTCTCTTTCACATTTAATATTATATAGTAATATAATTCTTTCCTATAAATCTTGTTGTGTTTTATTGTATGATTCCTTGATCACATACATAGGTTTATATTGAGTTTATGCTATTACTATCACTTTGGTTGGTTGCGTTCTTTTGCAGGATCATCATTGTATGAGTGTTGGAACGGAGCTAGGATGACGATGGCGAGAGGAAGCAGCATTTAAATGTTATGTCACCTATCCCTCTTTAGTTAGTAAATTCAATATTTAAAACTTAAGGAAAGCGTCATGTTTTGGTGTGTTTTGTTCTAGATCTAGGTGGATCTAGGGAGATCAGTTAGTGTCCACACCTACTAATTTATCCAATAACACCAACACATTAGGTCGAAACACAGAGCACAACACACAGAGTTACCATGGTTCACCCCCACCCTGGGGCTACGTCCACAATGTATTCTTCTTCTTTATTAGCTTTGGTCAATCGAGTTACAGCACAGAGCTCAAACATGTACTCTGCATAGGACAGGAGATCTGTGCGCACCTCGCTAGATCCTCCTTCCCCAAGTAGATCTAGCATAGAGCCTTCTTACAATCCGTGCACTCATCACTTACAACACTTGCACTCAGCTCTACAAGTCGGTCACACAATATACACAAAGCCTTTACTAGCACTTAGCTTATCTTCTCCTCCTCTTCTTACATTGCCTAGATACTTATTTATACTTTACAAAATAGGCCTAAACATGGGTAAACCCATGGGCCGACATCCCATACCCATTACATTATCCCCAAAAACCCAAAAAGGACCCAAGAAAGGAGTCTAGCTTCCACGATCTCTACTTCGTGTTGTGCTCCATCTTTGACAAGCTGTCAAAGTCCAAAAATGGTCAAATATGACTAAGTGTTCCTCAAAACTTGGTCAAGCGCCAATAGGCCCCCAACACTCACCTGTGACTCGTTCCGAGTCACTCTGGTCTGATCAATTTCACCTCCTCAATCTTGGCTCAAACTACTTCGACCTGTTGCAGTGCAACAACCTCTTGCTCAATGAACTCCTGGATCACTGCGTCGTTTATTGGCCCTTCCAGGCATTGTTCTGCGATGATGAAAACCTATTCAAGCTTAGTTCCATGGCTTTCAACTTCAGTGAATAGTTGGCATGCCTTTTCTTGGATTGGTTGAAGTCGTTGGGAGACTTCCATCACTTTACTTTGCAGGGTGTGTCCCTGTTGTTGGGCGGTGCATTGTTCTGCAAACCGGTTCATTATTTGGAATGGGGCCAAGGCCTTCAGTTGTGCCTGTAGCGTATCTACGTGCTGCTTTTCTTCTTGGATCTGTGCCTCCAAAGCCTGCAACTCTGGATTCTCTGTGAGCTTCTCATAATTCTGGGCACTTCTAGCACTCAACTGCTTGCATTCCAAGGAAAAGATTTTTAATCGGCCAACTATGCTATGGGAAGTTGCTTCCCTTAGATCCCTTATTTCTTGAGGAGTCTCGGGCATGATACGAAGTTCCAAATTTTCGATGCGTTGTTGAAGTTGTTGGATTAATTCTTCAAGTTGTGCCACCTATTGTGGGACACGTTCTTCAATATTTACTTCTATGACCATCACAGAGTGAAGTGCTTTGTCAACCCTTTCCTGTACTTCAAGTTTCTCTGCTAGCAACTGGTCCTTGCTCTATTGTAACTGTGCTTTTTCCTCATCCCACTTCACTTGCAGGGAAATATTTTCACATTCTGCCTTACTCTGTTGTTCTACAAGTGAGCTCTATACTTGTGTCAAAGCTTGGGTGGCTTGCGCTGTGTCTTCTTGAGCTCTTTGAAGGTGAGCTTCAACTTTCTTGATGAGCTGGTGTAATTGCGTGGGCTCATCGCCTGTTCCTGCTGTTCCAATTATCAAGGGCGCAATAGAAACTGCTTGGATGGACTGGAGTGCCTACTTCACTTCTTGAAGTTCACCCTTTATTTAGCTGAATATCTCCTCCTGCTTCGCTTCTTTCTTTTCTGCGATCTCTAGTGAAGCATCATTCAACACAGCGATTAAGAAGTCGAAGTCGTACGGTGTGAGGGTAGTCTTAAACGTAGTCCAGGTGGACTTAATTTTCTTTCGGGATGAGGGCTTTGGTGGGGTAATCTTCCTTTTCTTAGTGGGATCCTCCTCCTCTCTACGCAGAGTAACCTCGCCTTTGTTTTTCTCAACCTTTGTGCCACCTAGTTCTTCACCATCACTTCCCTGCGCAAGTGAGATTGAATTAGTCTTCGTGGATGTGCTATGGATATCTTGAACTTCATCATCCTTCTTAGTATTTATTGGTTCAGGTGTATCCGACATAGCTTTAGGTCTTTCCACGTCGGACATTTTTGCGGGGTCCTTTGCAACAAGGAGGTTCGATGACCATTCCTTGGTAATATGCTCCAAGTCTTCTTTTGTCAAATTGTAGTACGATTGGAGTTGTTGTTTGTGCTCATCAGCGTGCACTGTGATATAGGTGAAGTGGCAGTCTGCGCTAAATTTTATCAAAGTTATAAACTATGAAGTGTGTTTGGGGTGAGGCACAGTGTAGACTAGATTGCATTCTTCAATTGGTTGTAATAAGCATGGAAGACGACATTGGACTGCCACTTCTTTTTCATGTCGTTGGAGTACCACAGCGTACAGAACTTCGCGTCCAATGGTTCGAAGGGTTCGATCTCCAGAAAAGTGGCACCTTCTGGTAGCTCCCAGGCAATGAAAGAAATTAGTATGAGAAACCAACTAAAGTGGAACTCGTACCCTTGGTCGTGCACTTCTCTACAATCAAGCTCTAGCTGGTATACAAGGTATTGCGCCCAGTTCATCTGTATTCCCTCGGTGCACTTCCCTAAGAGGTCGACTACGAGTCCAGTCACTTGTGTTGGTTTGTTCTTGCAAACTAGCTTGCCTGCGATTAGCTAACAAGAAAGGTGCACTATGCCACTCTGGATAGAAACTACCTTGTAGCCTCGCACGCCTTTCTCGACATGGCCATAAGTTTCTTTTATCCTCTGTGCTACTGCTCGATCTAAGGTCTTTCCAGGGTAAAAATCTTGTGGGTCAGGGCCTTGCATACTAAGGCCTGTGATCTGATTGATCAAGTTTGGATCCACAGTCATGCGGTGGTCCAACTATAAGTATCCTCTGTGGTAGCAGGACAACAACAACTTTATGCATGCATTGAATTCCTGGTGTCTGCCGAAGTGCAGGATCTTCATTACATTAACCAGTGTGGAATGCACGAGGTTCTAGGTCCATGACTGTGAGACAATCTTGGAATTCTTTCCTTTGGTCCTGGTTAAGTACTTATGCGAGGCTAACATGCTATAAACCTTATGATTTCCAAGGTTAAAATCACTAAATTTCAGTGCTGCAAGCTTATCCTGGTCAACACGAACTGCACGCACCCCTTTCAGAAGGTACGCGGTGATCAAAGTGTACTCAAAGTCACGAGGTACACTGTCACAATTGATGGCACCACTTAGAGGTGGTAAGTAAGTAGGTAGAATGCATGGGATAAGCTTGGCGTTTTCGATGTCATCCCTGTGCTTGGTTTGTTTCTCATCGGTCGGTCAGGATGGATCAGCATGAACAGTGGAAGGGGAGGCCTGGGGTCCTCTCATTGACGATGCTTGGACTCCTGTAGATAATCCTCACTACGACACAACTCTCTCAGTCATTAATTCAATCAAAACTTCTTCAACTACGTTCTCAGCAGCGCTAAGCTCGTCCAACATACAAGATTGGGTCAACTAGCTCGGGTGTAAAATGAATTCAGAGACTACAGTGAACGGTATGGGAACAAGGTAATGATCACAGGGTGAAGTAATCTCAGGTTTCGGGCTCAAATTATCACTTAGAAAAAAGTGTTCTCGATGTGTGGAACGATGAACTAAGTAGGTAAACTTAGAAACGGTCTTCTTGCAACGGGTATGAGGCTACATTAACTTATGTTCTGTCCATTATGGCACAGTCGAAAGGTCTAGTGGTGAGCCATAAATGCTTTTTGACCCATTCGGAGTGGTAGTCGAACGATTATATTGGCTTCCAACAGTATATTACTTCGCCTCTGTGAAGTGGCATATGTTGTTGTTCTGATATACCGACGAAGCTCCAATTCTACAAAGTGTCTTCCTGCGAGGTACCCTCTGGGATCTTCTGTAATTTTTCAATTTAGCCTTATTCTTACTTATCTTTCTAGCCATCTTTCTAGTGAGCTTCATCTCGGTGATTCTCTTCCCATTTTGATTCTTATTTTCATCGGACATAGTCACTTCGTGCTGGTGAGATTCTCTCCTAGGGTTTAGGTATATCACTTCTTCTTTGTCTAGGGTAGAATTTCAGCCTTTTGTGTAGCTTTGGCCTCAACATATGGGCTTCTAGTGTCACATGGCTTCGAGCAGTTCTCTTGTTCTTCTATCAACTATGCGATCCTTTTAGTCATGAAATATTTTAACACTTGTCTTTGTTGTTCTAAAACCTCTTCTTCTTCCTTCTTTCTGGCTTGATCTCTTTCAATAGAAGGCTTTCTGAGTAGCATAGTAAACGGGGCATTTTCCTCAATGAATTTGATAATCTCAAAATCTTCTTTTGTCGAAGTTTCATTGACTGTCATAGGTATCTGAGCAAGTTTTCCACATAATATCGTCAGTTTTCCTCCAAATAGTCATATTCCTCCCAACAAAGGAATCATGGCAGACTTCCCTATAGCTTCCCAAGTTCTTTCTGGCATAATTTTCACTTGTGCTTCTTCATCAAGAATATAGTCAATGTCGAAGTCCCCTATTCTTGCTTCGACTTGCTCCTTTTCTTTGAATATCTCTGGTAATCGGACATCTTTGTGTTCCTTCGGGGTTTCTTTCATCTGTATTAATACTTTCTCTGATTCTTGTTGGGTTTCTACCTTTTTTGGATCTGCCTTATGGTCTTCTTGATTCATATTTATCCTTTCAAGCTTAGCGATCATTCTAGGGCAATCCAATACCTCATGATCCCTAGCTTTGCAACATAGACAACTAGGTCTTCTACTAGGGCATTCCTTAGCTAGATGGCCTGGTTTTCTTCAACTATAATATAGGATTAATCCTCTCTTTCTTTTAAATGATCCCCAACCTCTTCTGTTCTGCGCACTAGAATCGTGATAGCTAACCTGCAGAATTTTTTTTCTAGGATCCTGCATCCATTTGTTAGTCCAGACATTCTTTCTATGCATAGGTATAACATATCTATCATTATAATTATCAGATCTATTCATATCAAACTTTCTTTCATCTACTAATGCCCTAGTTTTTAAGCTAGGATAGAATCTATCAAACATACCTAGATCCATGCTCTAGAAACAAAAAACAATTCACTTATCTTACTTCTACTAAGCACAAAGCTTCCAGATCTAAATTTTTTTGACTATTCTTACCTTTATTAGAGCACAGATCTTACCTCTTTTCTGCAAATCTGACCTCTTTCTTTCATAAATTTCCACATTTAATTTTCTTAGAGCACATAGTGTTCAGATCTTGCTTCTTTTCTTCGGATCTGATCTTCCTTTCTTTAGATCTGACCTTATTCTTGGCACAAAGCTTCACGGGTCGAGTAAAAAGCTGCAAACTAGGGCAACAGATCTATGCACAAAGATTTCTTTTGCACAAATTTTCTTCTTCTCAGTTCCCAACAAACATAGTTCCAGTCCTGGCAACGGAACCATTTGTTGGCACAGGGACAGACCCAGGGTTCAACGCTTCAACAACGCACCAACAAAACCCTAACTACTGGACCTTTCGACAACACCTGCGAAGCAGATGAAGTCTCACATGAGGTAGAGGCATGGGTGGTTGCAAGACTCAGGTGTTTGCAACCTTATCTAGGACACAGATCTGTGATTCTAGCTCTTAGCAAACACTTTAGCTTAGATTATTCATCAGTATTTAACCCTCATGGCACTCCGCAGATGGCACAGAGCACCACAACATTCACTTAGATCTAGGTTAAGTTAGCACTTAGCAACCGCAAAATGGGTTTAGCACTCAACACTTTCATATATGCCAGATCTACACCCATACATCTAAGAAGCACAAAGCAAAGTGGATCTATCTAAGTATATCATAGAAAAGCACATAGCATAATCATATCAAATCACAACACATGGAAAGAGACCAACACATTAGGTCGAAGCACAAAGCACAACACACAGAGTTGTCGTGGTTCACCCCCATCCTGGGGCTGCATCCACAATGTCTTCTTCTTATTTATTAGCTTTGGTCAATCGGGTTACAGCACAGAGCTTGTACTCCGCATAAGATAGGAGATCTGTGCGCACCTCGCCAGATCCTCCTTCCCCGAGTAGATCTAGCACAGAGCCTTCTTACAATCCGTGCACTCAGCACTTGCACTCAGCTCTGCAAGTCGGTCACACAATATAAACAAAGCCTTTACTAGGACTTAGCTTATCTTCTCCTCCTCTTCTTACATTGCCTAGCTACTAATTTATACTTTACAAAATAGGCCTAAACATGGTTAAACCCATGGGTTGACATTCCATACCCATTACATTATCCCCAAAAACCCAAAAAGAACCCAAGAAAGGGGTCTAGCTTCCACAATCTCTGCTTCGAATTACGCTCCATCTTTGACAAGTTGTCGAAGTCCAAAAATGGTCAAATATGACCAAGTGTTCCTCAAAACTTGGTCAAGGGCCAACAGGCATATACATTGACAAGTTAGAAGATTGCTTGGAAAAAGAAGGTTGTGTCAGACCTACTCTCACTGGTATAGTCATCAATCTTCTTCTTTATGTCGATGATATCGTTCTTATTGCAAGGAGTCCACATGATCTTGAAAACCAACGAAGAATACTCAAGGATTTTTGCTCCAATATGGGTATGATTGTTAATACTGATAAGACTAAGGCCATGATTATTAAACCCAATAAGATCACTTATGATACCTTCGTATATTACAACAACAACTTGGAGGAAGTGACTTCATACAAATATATTGGAATCGATATTCACCACAAGCTCAATTAGAATTATAGCATTGAGAAAAGGATTATCGGGGGATGGAAAGCTTAGAATGGGCTTGAAAACAATTGTAAATCAACCGATCTTTGGATTTGGGATAAGAAGAAACTCCTCTTTGAGACTCTTGTTACACCTATTATTCTTTATGGATGTGAAGTCTGGGGCTGTAATATCTCTCATAAATCCTGGAGAAAAATAGAGCAAATACAAAAGAATTGTATAACCTATAATCTCAAAATTAAAGGAAATACAACCTATCCCATCCTCCTCTTAGAAACAAGCCTCTTCCCCATTGAGAGCATGGCTATGACCAGATACCTAATGTATAAGAACAAGTTAAACAACATGGAAGACAAGAGGCTTCCTAAAATTGCTTTAAAATCGAGTCATAACCACCATCGACTCAAGCGAGGATGGCATAAAGATGCCCAGTCTTGGATAAACTATTGGGGAATCATGGAAGACACCATTTTGTAGAATAAAGATACTATTAAAAAAATTGTCAAATCAAAATTTAAGGAGAAAATGTGGTGTGATAAAGAGTTATAGGAAAATGAAAATTAAGGTATTTAAGGATGTAATCAACCCTAATCTAGAAGATCAAAATTATCTATTTTTTTTCCAAGTGTAAAGAAAAAATAAGCATTGCTAAGATAAGAACAAATTCTCACGAGCTCTATAGTGAAACTGAGCGTTGGTCAATTCCTAAAACACCATGGGATGAAAGACTATGTCACATTGTTGAGACCAATTCCCGCTTCCAGAATTTCCCTCCCCTTCTCTATTTTACCAACTCCTTCCGTCCTTTTCTTTTCCCTCTTCTATACTTACCCTAATTTCCCTTTTCTTTTTTCCCCTCTATTCTCCCTTTCTAGTTCTTATACTTAGTCATTTTTCAAAAATGAAGGGTTCACGGGTTGGCATACTCACGAATCCTCATCTCCATCAACACACTCACATCATGAGTCTGACTGTTTTTGTAGTTGCAATTTCTCGAGTTGGCGGGTTTCAAGCTTTCATATCCCTTGTTCTGTGAACTATATTTTGTACCTGAACGATCTGTGATCTACATTTTGGCCATTTGATTTCTCGATATCCTAAGTATCTCATCCCTTATATGATCATTCTGACCAACCACATTACAAAACTTATCCAATTCTTAACCTTTTGCAACGATGGGCTCACGGGTTCCCAGGTTGGCGGTCTCACAAAAGTCCCAAAATGCTATTTGCTTCCATCCGTCCCTACCACCTTCGAGCCATTTCCAAGACGCATTTAGTATGGTTTAATGCTAATAACTCATCATGTAGGTCTCGTAAATATTGCCATTAATAGCTGAAGGGCTCGAGGAATTTCCTCATTAAATAACATTAAAGCATGATTTGTGGAAGATTATATGTTATCTCTCAAAGCACTCGTTTCTAATATTATCTGGATCAAAATAACGCTCTCATCAAATTATGGAAGCAGTAGCTCAACAAAAGTTATTTGGAGATACTTTGAACAATTTTGTACGAGAGGATCAAAATTTACCTCTTTGAGTGGTTTTTAATTATTCCCTTTGGCTCACCATTGCTCCAACTACTTTTATGACACTAATAAATTATTTGTTTCACCCCAATCTAGGGTTCTTTTCCATTACCTATCTTGATGATATTCTTATCTTCAATAAGGCATCTTTGTGTTCCTTCAAGGTTTCTTTAATCTGTATTAATACTTTCTCTGATTCTTGTTGGGTTTCTGCCTTTTCTAGATCTGCCTTATGGTCTTCTTGATTCATATTTATCCTTTCAAGCTTAGCGATCATTCTAGCGCTAAGATTCAACAACGCACCAAAAAAACCCCAACTACCGACCCTTTCGGCAACACCTGTGAAGTAGATGAAGTCTCACTCGAGGTAGAGGCATGGGTGGTTGCAAGACTCAGGTGTCTGCAACCTTAGCTAGGACACAAATCTGTGATTCTAACTCTTAGGAAACACTTTAGCATAGATTATTCATCAGTATTTAACCCTCATGGCCCTCTGCAGATGGCACATAGCACCGCAACATTCACTTAGATCTAGGTTAAGTTAGCACTTAGCAACCACAAAATGGGTTTACCACTCAACACTTTCATATATGCCATATCTACACCCATACATCTAAGAAGCACAAAGCAAAGTGGATCTATCTAAGTATATCATAGCAAATCAGATAGCATAATCATATCAAAGCACAACACATGGAAAGAGACCAACACATTAGGTCGAAGCACAAAGCACAACACACAGAGTTATCATGGTTCACCCCCACCCTGGGGCGACATCCACAATGTCTTCTTCTTTATTATCTTTGGTCAATCAGGTTACAACACAAAGCTCAAACTTGTACTCTGCATAAGATAGGAGATTTGCGGCACCTCGGAAGATCCTCCTTCCCCGAGTAGATCTAGCACAGAGCCTTCTTACAATCTGTGCACTCAGCGCTTATAGCACTTGCACTCAGCTCTGCAAGTTGGTCACACAATATACACAAAGCCTTCACTAGGACTTAGCTTATCTTCTCCTCCTCTTCTTACATTGACTAGCTACTTATTTATACTTTACAAAATAGGCCTAAACATGGATAAACCCATGGGCTGACATTCCATACCCATTACATTATCCCCAAAAACCCAAAAAGGACCCAAGAAAGGGGTCTAGCTTCCACAATCTCTGCTTCGCATTGCGCTCCATCTTTGACAAGTTGTCGAAGTCCAAAAATGGTCAAATATGACCAAGTGTTCCTCAAAACTTGGTCAAGGGCCAACAAGCATATACATTGACAAGTTAGAAGATTGCTTGGAAAAAGCAGGTTGTGTCAAACCTGCTCTCACTGGTATAGTCACCAATCTTCTTCTTTATGTCGATGATATCGTTCTTATGGCAAGGAGTCCCCATGATCTTGAAACAAACTAAGAATACTCAAGGATTTTTGCTCCAATATGGGTATGATTGTTAATACTAATAAGACTAAGGCCATGATTATTAAATCCAATAAGATCACTTATGACGCCTTTGTATATTACAACAACAACTTGGAGGAAGTGACTTCATACAAATATATTGGAATCGATATTCACCACAAGCTCAATTAGAATTATAGTATTGAGAAAAGGATTATTGGGGGATGGAAAGCTTATAATGGGCTTGAAAACAATTGTAAATCAACTGATCTTTGGATTTGGGATAAGAAGAAACTCCTCTTTGAGACTCTTGTTACACCTATTCTTCTTTATGGATGTGAAGTATGGGGTTGTAATATCTCTCATAAATTCTGGAGAAAAATAGAGAAAACACAAAAGAATTTTAAAACCTATAATCGCAAAATTAAAGGAAATACAACCTATCCCATCCTCCTCTTAGAAACAAGCCTCTTCCCCATTGAGAGCATGGCTCTGACCAGATACCTAATGTATAAGAACAAGTTAAACAACATGGAATACAAGAGGCTTCCTAAAATTGCTTCAAAATCGAGTCATAACCACCATCGACTCAAGCGAGGATGACATAAATATGCCCGGTCTTGGATAAACTATTGGGGAATCATGGAAGACACCATTTTGCAGAATAAAGATACTATTAAAAAAATTGTCAAATCAAAATTTAAGGAGAAAATGTGGTTTGATAAAGAGTTATAGGAAAATGAAATTTAAGGTATTTAAGGATGTAATCAACCCTAATCTAGAAGATCAAAATTATCTTCTTCTTTTTTTCCAAGTGTAAAGAAACAATAAGCATTGCTAAGATAAGAACAAATTATCACGAGCTCTATAGTGAAACTGAGCGTTGGTCAATTCCTAAAACACCATGGGATGAAAGACTGTGTCACATTGTTGAGACCAATTCCCGCTTCTAGAATTTCCCTCCCCTTCTCTATTTTACCAACTCCTTCCGTCCTTTTCTTTTCCCTCTTCTATACTTACCCTAATTTCCCTTTTCTTTTTTCCCCTCTATTCTCCCTTTCTAGTTCTTATACTTAGTCGTTTTTCGAAAATGAAGGGTTCGCAGGTTGGCAGACTCGCAGATCCTCATCTCCATCCACACACTCACATCATGAGTCTGACTTTTTTTGCAGTTGAAATTTCCCGAGTTGGCGGGTTTTAAGCTTTCATATCCCTTGTTCTGTGAACTACATTTTGTACCCGAATGATCCGTGATCTACATTTTGGCCATTTGATTTCTCGATATCCTAAGTATCTCATCCCTTATATGATCATTCTGACCAACCACATTACAAAACTTATCCAATTCTTAACCTTTTGCAATGATGGGCTCGCGGGTTCCCAGGTTGGCGGTCTCACAAAAGTCCCAAAATGTTATTTGCTTATGTCTGTCCCTGCCACCTTCGAGTTATTTCCAAGATGCATTTAGTATGGTTTAATGCTAATAACTCATCATGTAGGTCTCGTAAATATTGCCATTAATAGCTGAAGGGCTCGAGGAATTTCCTCATTAAATAACATTAAAGCATGATTTGTGGAAGATTATATGTTATCTCTCAAAGCGCTCGTTTCTAATATTATCTGGATCAAAATAACGCTCTCATCAAATTATGTAAGCAACAACTCAAGTTATGTGGATGGGTTTCTTATTTTTAGTAGAGGGAATCAAGTTATTTGGGTTTCTTATTTTTAGTAGAGGGAATCAAGTTGCATCCTTACCATGTAGATTCCCTCTTGAAGTGGCCTTACCACACTCTATGATTGATCTCAAAATCTTCCTAGGTGGTGTGAACTTCTATCACAAGTTCATTTTTTAGTTCTCTAAGTTGAGATTGAATGTGATGATTTTTAATATGCCATTGGATCTATACATAAACAAGATGCTTAAGCATACCTGGATTGGTTTGGAGATAGTGTTGAATCTTCTAGATGCTTGCAGACCTCCACCCCTTCTTCTTTTTTCTCGATCACTCTAAAATCATGAGGCATGGTGTGGTCCAAATGGCCACAAATCACACTCAAGAACCCTTAAAAGGTCATGACAAGATACCAAAACCATGTGCCCAGAACCACCATTGTTGACCTAACAAATTTAATTATTTTACTGAGTCAAGTTTAACCTAACAATCCCCCATTTAAACTTGAATTGGGATTTCCCATGATCAAATCCGGCCAAACCTCCCTCAAAGTCAGGGTATAAGAGAATCTCGCATGAACATGCTCCCCCTTTATAGTTTTTCATTACATGTAATCCACAGGCTCTAAGACCACGGGCTACCAAAAGTATGTGCCCAAAACCACCATTGTGGACCTAACATCTTTGACTCTTTCACTGAGTTAAGTTTAACCTAACAATCCCCCATTTAAACTTGACTTGGGGTTTCCCATGACCAAATATAGTCAAACCTCCCTCAAAGTCAGGTATACGGGAATCCCCCATGCACATGCTCCCCCCTATAACTTAGGTCTAGGTCTATACTTTATTGGTAAAATTTCAAATTTGGCGTAAGCATTCCTAACCAGGTCTTAGAGTCATATGCCCATTTACATTCAATTCCATCAAAATTTTAATTGATTTTTTTTCATTTTTGTTATCCTAACACTTATGCTTACATCCTCTCACCTTCGCACATCTTGACCAAGCCTCACAACCTCCTTCAACAACCCATAATAATAGTCCACGGTCATCTTGTTGAGGCATTCCGTCAAACACTTCGAGTGCATTCATATTTTGTTGGTCTCGATCCACTTGTTTTTTGTCTTCACGGACTCATGGCTCAACCCTTCTCATTACAACTCAACTTTTCTCCATTGCACACAATCTTTCTCAAATTTCAACTTTATCTTCAGGAAAATAACCCCAACGACCAGATATAGAACTCTCCAATGGCCTCCTTAGCATTGCCTTCATCAAACCACTCTCACTAGAGAGTCCAGGTTTTCCTCACTCTGATACTAGTTGTTAGGAAATAAATCATGAGAGAGATAAAAATATCAATAAAATATAGCAACAACACACATAAATCACACAAGATTTATCCCTGAAAACCCTTACATGAAAAACCATCCAACAATAGATCTATTATTTCCCTTGGCCAAAGTTGGCCAAGCCGACCAACCTCCCGACCCTTTCCAAGTGAGCCTTCACCACTCAACTCTCGAAACATACAATAGAGTATCACCCTTTTATAGGATTTCATTACATGTAATCCACAGTCTCTAAAAGCACGGGCTACCAAAACCATGTGCCTAAACTAACAACTTTAACTCTTTATAATTGGATATTTAACTATATACACTCTTTCTTTTTTTAAATGGATAAATGCTTCATTTCATCACAAATAAATGATCGCTAATTTACTTTAGATTTAACATAGGGACATCAACTTCTCACAAGCGAAGGAATTTATCCTTCACTTAAGAAGCCATGAGTTAGAGGTATCTATTCCACCAAAGTCTCCTAGGATTCAAACTTAGCCCCACCCATTTTTGCAATAACGTGTGCACATAAGAACAAGAACACGCATAAGCATGCCATTGTAGAGACTTGAACCTTGGTGGGTGTGATAACAACATCCATGTGTTATGTATCGATAGATATTATTTAGTTTAGATTAAGATTTATCTTGTTATATTTAAATATTTTGGTGATTGTTCATGATTAAATTATATTGGTCATTTATTCATAGCTTGGATTTTATCTTTCGTTTTCATGAATGTTGGTGGAGTAGCAAACATTTTTGGGAGATCTCAGATTTAGCTTTGCAACTTCTAACATCCCAACTTATTTATGAGCTAGTAGTGTCTATGTTTTTTTGTTTTCACCTATCTATCTATTGTTATGTGAACTATTATTTGTTAAATTTTCTGTTTCTAATTTCAATTATGTAATTGGTGTATTTGAAATAATCATCCAAACTTGAGTTTTGGTGAAAATCATTATTCATTTAAATGCCTAATTTGAATTGTAATATCTAGTTTTCTTTGAACTACTCTTTTTGGTGAAAGCCATGAGTCATTTAAATTCCTATTTTGAATTGTAATATCTAGTTTTCTTTAAACTACTCCTACCTAATGTTATTTGCTATTTTTTTCTCTTCATTTGTTCCTATCCAAAATCATATCCAGTTTCTTAAGATAAAATAAAACCTCAATGCACAACCAATTCACCATCCTCATATGCTAATGAATAATATGGATTACCAAGGCAAGGAAAAATTAATTTACTTTATATCAAATACAAATTTAAAATAAAAAACCCTCCTCCAAACAATTTCAATATATCCATATAACTAAATTATATAATCTTCCCTTAAAAAATGATTTTATTAACTTCTCAATATACTTAAAAAATAACTTTATTAACCTCTAAATATACTTATTATCACCCTATACCCTAAACATTTAACTCTATATATATAAAAAGACGTATCATTAATAACTTATTTTCTATAGTTTAACCCCCACAGGAATGAAAAAAAATCAATGCATAATCACCTTTATGTATATGAATGATAATATTATCGCCATATAAGGAAAATGCATAATCACCTTTATGTATATGAATGATAATACTATCGCCATATAAGGAAATGGCTAGTCAACATCCCACCTTAAATGGATTATTTATTTCCTATCCTAATATTTCTACATACAATGTCAATAAAAATTAGCATGACCACATGTTTATCTCGGAAGCTAAACATATATGAGGTTATACACTAGTTAATGATAGAAAATAAATGGGATCAATTTAAAATATCATTAAGAAGACATGCTCAATAGAATGAAAGATCAATGTCATCATTTCTCAAAGTTTGTTAGGATTATCTGATTTTCAATTGTGTTTCTTTCATAAGCTTTCATTACGATGGTTAATTAATAAGTATGATTCCTGCATTAAATATTTTTAAAGTTATATTGAGTATTAAACTAAAAAAATAACATATAGATTGGTTTGTTTTTCATTTTTAATTTCTTAATCAAAATATTTGTCATTATTTGTTAATATAGCACAGAAAATTTAATTTCTTATTCAAAATACTATTTGTCATTATTTATTAATATAATATAGTACATAAAATTAGTTTCTAGGATTTTTTTTATTTTAGATAAAGAAATATCTTACCATTACACTCCATCACCATCCCCATTATGGACTGTGATCAGTGATCCATTATCCACTGTGTACTCATAATAACATCAACATTTCATCACTAACATTTTGACCAAATACTTAGAAAACTACGAGAACATGTTTTGAAAATATAGAATCGATTAACTTTCAGCTGGGAGTAAATGGAGGCCAGTAGGCCTTGGCCTTTATAGATAAAATTTTGTTACAGACTGCTTCATAGTTACGACAACGCGTATGAAAAAATACTGGGGGAATACAGCTACATTCACGATTCTGAGAACACTTTCTACTTTCAACACCAGTCAAATGTTCATCTCAATAATTGTATTACACGATTTCCTCAGGCAAATGTTCATCTCAATAATTGTATTACACGATTTCAACAACACCAGGCAAATGTTCATCTCAATAACTATTTTACACGTTTTCCTCATTGGCGTTCAGACGATGGATTGGTCTAATATCGCTTCCAACTTCATCAAACTCGGCTCCACTGACGACCAATCCAACTTCTTGCTGTGGCGGTTCAAAATCATTTTGAACAACTGGATGTTCATTCAACAGCCAAATATCATTCTCCCACAGAGAGACATAGAAAACCTCCGAAGTCTCAACATCGCCATGCACAGAATCTCCATCTATATGGCTCATCATGATTCCAAGTTCGTCAGCAGTATGGTCAGCTCATGAAGAAACCGAGCTCTGTAGGAACATCGTCATAATACGTTAAATTTCCATCTTCTGAATGCAAGTCTCATGTATCAGACACGGAGGTCGCTTCAGAATTCCCATCTGTTAATTCTCCTTGCTTAATTGAACCCATCTCAGTACTGCCCAGCTCACCAACATCAACAGCCTCAAACCCTACTTGCCCCTTCAACCCGATTTCGATTTCATCTTCCAGAGATTTTATGACCCCATTCAACCTCTCGTCTTCGAGCTTAGTGGTGTCATATGGTAGAACTTGCTTGGTACCTGTAGAGTGTATGGAAACCTAAATAAAGGAAAATGTGCAGCAAAATGTCTACTTGAGTTAGAACCACATAATATTGCAACGTATGTGCTTCTTTCCAATTATATGTTGTGGTTGACATGTGGAATAGTGTAGAAAAAGTGAGAACAATGATGAAAAAAATCCTGGTCAGGAAGGACCGAGGATGCAGTTGGAATAAATCAAGACAAAGGTTTATGTATATTTCTTAGAAGAAAAAACTCATCCATGAATGAAGGAATATTATGATCCAACTCCTTGAGAATGATAAAAATTTCACTTTAAGTGGGAAACCTCTTTTTACAATATATTCAATGTACAATATGAGATGCGATGATCCTAAGGCTAGGTTTCTTTGGTGTATGTATATAGGAGAGAAAGGGTGCAATTGTAATGAAAGGGTACAATAAAGGGTTCTAGCCTACATACAAATATAACACTAGAAATGTAATAATTCAATATCTAGGGCTTAATAAGGAGTTTTATAATTAACATGGGATTTTTTTTAGGGATTACCATGTCCTTTCCCTAGGAATTCTACATGAAGAAATCATCTTCTCATGCCGAATCGTCTATGTAGGTTCTTCCATTTGATGAGGTACTCAACAATTGATCGATTCCACAACTTCGTAATTCTTGTTTCAAGGATTATTTATGGTTCTAGTATAATTTTTCTTATTCATTTATTTCTGGTAAAATAGTTTGGAGTAGTATCATGGCATCCATTACCTTCTTTAAGAAAGAAACATGGAAGACTAGATGTACATGTGAATATGGAGTCAACTCCAATTTGTAATCCATGCTTCATGTTAGCACTCTGTAAATTCTGTCCAGTTGAATAGACAAACAACAGAGGTAACTGTTTCAACCAGCTTTAGAGTTGGGGCACTAGCCTGCTCAACTCAGAGAGGGCTCTCTCGTGTCACTGGGTATATCTATGGAAATCAGTGGCTAGATTTGGTTTGTTTTGGGGTTTTTAATAAAGTCGATGGCAAAGAAGGGGAGAAACACTAGGGGCTATGGAGTCAAAATTTTGAAAGTGAACGAAAACAATGCATCAACTGATAGAACTCTCTAGAGGACAAAGGCTAAATAAGGCGATGAATATGAGATATTCTTAAATTTAAAAGGGGTGTAGGAAGATAAAGAGAACAAATAACTGCATCAGAGCATTACTGAAATGAATTCTGAATAAGTTAAGAAGACAAACACATAGTTTAAATTGCTTAAGCCAAGAGCGTCACAAAACGAATTCTGGGCCTTTAAAGTCTCCAATTTAAATAGAAGAAAATGTAAATGAAATGACATGTTATAGGAAATACATACAATGAAGGGAAACAATGTTCATATCACCACCCGTTAGAATCTTTTCGTAGAGACTTCAAAATCTTTTGCCTTTATATTCAATTCATATTCAGAAAATTTACAAATAGAGTTTGATACAACCAAAAGGTGCTCTTGCACTTCTGCCAACATTAATCAATTCAAGTCAATTAGTACTTATACAATTTGATAAAAAACAATTGAAACTAAAACGTTTCAGCTTCTGTAACAGTTTCAACTGACAGTTTCGATATACAAAACAATTTACAATAATTAGCAAAAGAAAACGTTTCAAAATCATGAACAATTTCTCTGACTGTCTGACTTCTTCTACGCCATTTGTCTCACTCTGAGCTCCTGTCGAATCTGCAAAACTGGTGACACCTGGAGATCATCTGTTGGTCCTGGAGAAGTTTCACTTTGTCTTACCCAACTGGGCATTTTCTTTCCATTGTGGATCAGAGGGGATTACATAATCCATCATCTCTTTAATCCAAATTTCCAAGTCAATGCATGTAGCATAGGACATGGTTGGCATGCTGACCTTTACTGTTTTAAACTTGTTTAAAATTTCAAAATCTGTAGCCAAATACTCTACCAGACTCGGACCTTTCAGACTTTCTTCCATATCCTCGAACTTAGAATGGTCCATTCTGCATTGCATGAGGAGAGAGTGATAGTATTCTTGATTGTATAACGAGCCTTTACCATCCCAAAATGATGGAAGGCCTTTGACGAACAAATCTTCAAAAGCATTTTTAAACTCCTGTATACTATATTCCATTTCCACAGCTTTGTTCCGGACTAATCCGAGTAAGTTGTACTTAGCAATGATCCTCCTGGCTAAAATGATCAACGCGGTCCTATCTTTCACACCAATGGTTTGAAGTTCAGTAATTGGTTCAACATTCAGTAAATCAATAGTATTTTGGGCCCACTCCGAGGGCTTCTTTGCTAGTATTTCATTTACAGCGGTGCATTTGTTTCGAGCTGTAACAACCATGTTATCTTTTTCGTAGATAAAATTTAGATAAACCCTGAATTTAGCAGCCTCCATAGCAATAGCATCCCAAATTACATGTTTGGCTCCCTGCAATAACGTCTTGCCCTTTAACTTGGTTTTTAGCTTGTTCACTCTCTCCTGCAAATCTTGATTTTCTCTGTGGACTTGAGCTATCTTTTCATCCTTCACTTTCATCTCCTGCTTCAGCTTTTCCACGTTCTCTTTGAGATTCTTGATCTCACATGTTTTTAAGCTTACCTGGGACATAACTTGGACTAACCCCTCAGTGCTAGATCCAGCCTCTGTATTTGTAGGTATAATGACTGTCATGTCTGATGTTGCTGCCTGTGCCAATGAACAATGTTCTTTCTCTTTCTCCAATTGCAGCAGTTTAGCCTTGTAATCGAGTGCCTCTTGTCTGAATATTTCTTTATCCTCTTCCAATGCAGCCAATTCTACTGTCTGTGGATGATCTGTAGGTGACATCTTCAGCCTTTTCTTTAGACTTTGGATCATCTTGTCCTTTTCATCCAAAGAAGATTTTAACCCCTAGGGACCTTCAGACTCTAGTTTTTCCACCTGTGTCATCCAAGATTTGCTGGACACTTTTTCCTATTTCATTTGTCCATCTAGTTTTGACGTGTATGTTGTTAACCTTGTAACCTTTAGTGCCAAGCTTAGATAATCAGAATATAACATGTCACTAACATTCCTATGAAATTTTACCTTATCAAAGGTAGAAATGTTTTCATAGTGCACTTTGATCTCGGAGACTTTATCATCATCAGCCACTGCAATCTTAAACGTCTTTTTCTCCACATCCCTGACTAAGAGTAAGGAAGCCTTGTGCTGAGAGACACTTTCTACTTCAGGTAAAAGATCTCTTATTTCACGATTTTCCATATTTCCTTTCATAGCATACTGATTCATTAAATCTCCCTTGAACTGATACACTGCCCCAGGTGTCTGGCCAAATATGTATTTCCTACTACTGAAGACCTTCATGTTGCTTTCGTTTTGTGGCCTGATTTCTGTACTGGTTTCTTCATTCTTGGTTGTGGCCTCTACCATTTCCATGCACATTTTCCCTTTGAGCTCTTCTTCTTCCAGGTCAACTACTTGAGATGATGATGTGATTTTCATCCTTTTGAGAGTGTCTTTCTCGCTACTGGTGTCTAGTTCTTTTGAACTGCTCCTCCTATTGTAAACGCTCATTTTAGGATCTTTGATAACCAACTTAGGGGGAGGTTTCCGTGTTGGGCTCGACTGAGAAGTTGTTTTTGTTTGTTTCATTTGGTCTTGTTGTATGGTGACCTCCATTTCCTCACAGGTCTCTAGGTTGGTCAACTTATCAAAACCCTCGACATGTTCATGTTCATAGGGGTCGTGTCTACTAGCCAATCTTCTCTTTGATATGATCTAATGGGGATCATATCTTATCCATTGCAACTGTGTGAAACCAAATTTACTGAGCTTGGATTTAATCTAGGGCAAACAAGACTTACTCTTCACCACGAAGGGACCTACCATGAAAGCAAATTTAAGATTAGAATCCTTTTGTGCTTTCAGAAAATGTTCAGTCTCTGAGATAATTCTTTGTCTTATGAATTCCAAAGCGAAGACCCTGGGCATCATAAAAACTGGTAAAAGATAAGGTCCTTCCTGGTATCCATATACCCAAATCACAGTAGATTGTGTGAACAACACCCAATCTCCTACCATGCTCTTTGGATTCGGCTGTAGTGAGCTTTTCATCTCTTCCATAACTCTCGGTAGATCTAACCCAAAAATGAGACTGTGTACCCTAGACATAATCTTGTTGATGAAGATAAGCATGGTGATCCTTTTGCACTCGGTCGAAATAAAATCTGTCTCAGGAAATTCAGTTTTGTTGCACTCCATAAACATCCTCAGCAAGTGCATGTAGTATCTTAAGTGTCTCAACGAACTGAAATTGACCATTTGTTGATGTATATTCTTTGCAATAAATTCGTCAAAACTGACACAAATTGACTGACTAGACAGAAAACAAACCAACAAGAAGCCTAACATGACCTCTACCACAAACTTGTCATTGTCTAACCCTAAAATTTGACTTAGCAGGGAAAAAGCCCACTGGACTTCGACAATCATGACGCTTACACTGGCAGGTAATGACAGACTCTCTAAATGATGTTCAGGCTTGACTATGGTCTGCAGAAATAAGGTTTTAACCTCGAGTGGACACTCTCTATAAATTTTGATCATTATTTTCTCCTCGAAGGGATATGACACTATGGGGGAGGCGTTTGGCACACTAAGAGCATGCCAGAGTGATGGACTATCTACTTTACACAGAACTTCGGATCCTAATTTATTTGAAATGACTCTTTCTCCCTGAGAATATCGCTCTGCACACTAGCTTACAAATTCGGGGAATGGAAAGACCATTTCTACGACGTAAGGGATGATGGGGGCTTGAGCCACATCAAGGAAAGGTATGCGCATTCCAACATTGTCCAACAAATTCGATCTAGACACGGAAACGGGTGATATCGTTATCTCTGTGTCGAAAACGTCAAAATCTCTGTCAATTAGGGCTTCCTCCCTGGAGGAAATATCTTGTTCATTTATGGATAAAATGACAGGACTGACAGCCATGGTGAAGAATACCTATCAAGTGGAGAAAACAACGAGAGTCTGGTTCGGTTCTGAGATTTGAAATTTGAGTGGAAGCTTCACACCAAGTTTTCGAACATCTAAAGGCTTCGAATTATCATAGAATAATGTCGGAGGGTTCCTCCTTTTATAGGTATCTATTGGCATCAGGGGTTGGAGATAACGGTTTCAAGTGAACTGCTTTTCACCTCAATGTGTCTCTGAGGGCGCCACGCATCCATGATTCAAACCATGGTAGTTTTCCCTGGCCCGTCCTCTATCGATTAATCTTCATGATGTTTCGATCATCGGTATGTGCCTCAGTCATTGATCCGGGCCACTTTCACGATCGACGATCTGCATTTTCCTGGAGGCTTGGCATCGGGAGCTTGAAGGAAGTGGTATTATTTAGACTTCTTTTTCCCTCGATGTACCTCTACGGGCGCCACATGTCCCGTAATGAAACCGTGATTGTTTTCCCCAACCTGCCCTTGATCGCTTAACCTTCACGTTAGTTAAATGTCTGATAAGCGCCTCAACCATTGATCCGGGTTGCTTTCAAGATCGATGTTCCACCGAGTCTTTCTCTTTACATCTCCTCTATTTTTTCCGTAATGTTGCCAGATATAGCGGGGCCTTCTAATCTATCATATCTCTGTGGTGATATAATCCTTCACTAAGGTTTTTAAGTTCGGATACCATCCAGAAAATATTATGGTGATAACATTGGCTCTAACTAGGGATGTTATCCTCCCTACGAGGTAGCAAAGAACTATAGATTAAGTGCCTACCCATTGGGCTATAATCTTATGTGTATGATCTGAATCCTTTTACCTTTATTCATAAACTCCAAACCTACTCAGCACAACTCAAGGCCTTCACCTCAGGCTTCAACCATGCTGTTTTTTATTATGTCTTTCATATGTAAAGAAAACATACAAAGTGACTATGTACAATGAATGGTGGGGTGATGATTTTCAAACAACGTAATGCTTAAGGAACCTGCCATTCACAGGCCCTCCTCTGACAAGTTTTCCATCACTTTCTTCCAACAAATAAGAATTACTCCCACAATAAGCTGTAATTTTGAATGGGCCCAGCCACAGGTGATCAAATTTCCCATGTTTACCTTTATCTTCATTCCTGACATCCCATCTCAGTACCCAGTCTCTGAGATGGAAGTCATCCGCTTTGGCACTTATGTCGAAAGCTTCTTTGATCTTGTCTTGACGTACCTGGGCATTATTGAAGGCCCTTTCTCTAGTCTGTTGTACGCTGATGAGTTCATCCTTCCTTCTTCATCCAACATTCATTTCCACTTCTTTCTCATGTAAAAACTTCATCACCGAAAATCCTAATGCAGTAGGAAACATAGCTTATGTACCATAAACGATTTGAAAAGGAGATGTGGCAATAGATCTCTTCGGGGCTATCCTGTCAGCCCATGGTGCATGAATGAGATTTTTGTGCCATGCTTTCTTATTCTCCTGCAACAATATTTTTATGATCCTGACCAAGATTTTATTTGAAGACTCGGCTAGTCCATTTCCTTGTGGTTAGTATGACGTAGAATGGCCAAGGGTAATGTTGTAATCAATGTATAATTTTTCCAAATTTTTAGATTTGAAGACCGCTGCATTGTCTGTTATAATATTGATCGGGAATCCGAATATAGACAGGATATTGTCTTCTAGGAATCGAATGATAACATCATCCGTAGCTTTTCAGGTAGGTACAACCTCAATCCACTTAGTAAAATAATTCGTTGTAGTTAGGATCAATTTGTGTTGAGTTGAGGACTATGGGTGTATTTCTCCTATAAAATCCAGGCCCCATTGTCTGAAAGGGGCTTCTACTGAAATGGGTTTCAACGACAAAGACTACAATTTTCCTTTCCCATCGAAGATTTGACAATCGTGGCACTTTGAAACTTCTTTGTAAACATCAGGGAAAATACTTGGCCAATAGAAACCGTCTCTCAAAATTTTGTGCATAGTCATCTTCCAATAATGGTGACCTCCACAGTCGACTTAATGGAACTCTCTGATGGTCTTTTTCGCTTCTTCTTCTATCAAACAGCTCAAAAAAAACCCTCCCGGGTCCTTCTAGTACAATAATTCATTTATTATACAAAATTTTGCCGCTTTCAATTTTAGGAATCTGGCCTTTGTTTTGCTATACTCAGGTGGAGCTTGTAGATTGTTTAACACAAAGATAATATCTGCATACCTGTTATAACCCTAATTTGCACCATACATGCTTACCTGGCATCAAGCCATCTCAGATCCCTTCTTTGCCAAAGCACTGCTAAACAAATCTTCTTAAAAGCACTTGTTATAAAGGCCCACACACCTTGCTCTATTACTCCATGTGTGTACATGCTCGCTGACCCAAAACAACCTGCGTGTACCTACAAAAGAACGAAAAAGGAAAGTTGTCGACAAAACACACAACTTTGGGTGAGTTAACTGAACCTTCTGGCCATGCATGGCCGAGGATTCGTCCAAATACCTAGATTCTTCTAGCCTATAAAAGAAGGGTTAGGGGTCCCATTTGGAGGAGGAAAAATCATAGTAGATAAACTATACCCAATTGTATATTCCCTTTGTCCCAACCCTTTAGCCTTCCTTATGCAAAGAGAAATATAGAGAAAAGAAGTTGGAGGACAGTTGAAGAGGAGCCCAGGACTAGGTTCATGGAGCAGTGGTTGGCATCATCATTGTAAGTTGATTCGTTGAAGTTAATAATAAAGAGATACTTTTCCCGTCCCACCATATGAGGTTCTTCTGATTTGTTGTATACTTGTTTATCAAATCTCTAACCCATTAATCTATATATCGAATGCATGCAGAGTTTGTTGTTTGTTTTGTGTGAAGGCAGGTTAGCCTTGGGAGGAGAGATACAATCAAATAATGATCAATCATAAGGAAGGATCTACATCAAATGCCTGTAATAAGGTATGCTCACTTAACTATGTATTTGCTTAAGAATAATGGGGATTAGGCTTGGGACGACGATAGAAAGTAGATATCTTTAGGTCTTTTCTGCATGCATATTTCAACCCTAATTGCTAGTCCATAGAGGGATTTCCCACTCACAATAGAATTGGCGACCATACTGGGGAGATCTCTAGGTTTCCTGGGGATATTTTTGGGTATTTTTAAGAACTGGTTTTCATTTTCTTGTTTTTAAAGTTTCTGGAAAAGTCTGAGCTAACAGAGATCCTGGTCTTCCATACCAGTTATCCCTGTTTCTTCACTTGACTGTAATTTTTTTTTCCAAGACCCACGGAGGTACACGTGGCATGTATAAGGTCTACACGCGTGTACTCGTGCCCTGCATTCTCATAGCCCGCATGTACACGCCAGCTGAGGAGGTGACAGTCGCGTGTAGATTCCATAAAATTTCTTTTAAAGAGGTAGCCATCCTCTTCCCTGTCAGAATTAGTCATTCTCAGGGGTTTTCTGGAAATCTTTCTAGTCTCTGTTGTTTGCAGTCTATAGCTTAGGTTTCACCTTGGATTGGTTTGTTCTATGAAGTTCCCTTGAATTGTTTTCTTTTTTTGTTAAAGTAAGTATCTGAGTCTTCAAGAGATTCTGGTTTTCAGTACCAGCAGTCTCTGCCTGGGTTGGCTTGCTTGGATTTTTATTTTGTTTCAGAGTTTCAGAGATACACGTGGCCTATATAAGGCCAGCACATGTGTACACACACTCTGACTTTACACAGCTCGTGTGAAAACGCTTGTTGTTGAACTGTCAGTTGTGTGCTTGAGGAGAATTTTTTTGTTGAAGGTGAGGTAGTCATCCTTTCCTTTGACAGGAGCTATACTTCTCAGGTTTCTTTGGGTCTCTGTCATAGCGGTCAGTAGCTTAGGTTTGATCACAACAATAGATTTCTTTTTCATTTAGAATTTTTCTTCAAAATTTTCTTTTATAGGGTTTTTAGACAAGTGTGAGAGTCTGATTTTAAGTTGCTTGTGTGTGATTTTTATAGCGACTCTTTGCGATCTGTGCTTAGGCCAGAAACTTTCTTGGTTTTGACTTGTTGGTATTTTTCCTTTTTTCTTTGTCAGCATTCAAATAAAATAAAATAACTTTTATTTTCTTTGATTAGTTAAAAAGTGTTGTTTTGCATTAGTAACCAGGGAAAAGTCTTTGCTTTCATAAGTTCTTGACAGTTTACTTAGATCATAAGTAACTCATAGTCAAGTGAAATCCTTCTTTGAGTTTGTTGTTCAAAGATCTTAGAAAAAAAAATTAAGTTAGAAAAGTTGTGTAAAGAAAAGTTTTTGCTTCCAGTTTTCTGTTTATTTTACTTTCGTCTTTCAAACATCATTAGTTTCACTTTCATAGCCTTTGACGTAAGAAAATCCATAAAATTAATGCTAAAATAAAATTCATTAGACTTTTTATGTTTGTAGGGTCAACCAACTAGTTTAGGGTTAGGGCCTTGAATTAGGTTGGAGAGGAAACTCTTCAAGGCCATTAAAATCAAACATTGGAGTCTGAGTTAGGGAGTGTCAAAGTCCAGTATCGTGAAAGTTATGTAGGACCCCCCTCTAACACAGGGGATAAACACAAGGTCGCGTGTGGAAAGGTAATGGAGATAACCCCTCCAAAGCTAGACCAATCGTAGTGGAGAACACATATAGAGGGCTTGATTTGGGATTCCGTCGATTGCATTTTCCACGGGGCTTTGTGGGTCTCAAATCCATTCTAGGTCCTCAGTTGTCTTCTAGACCACCTAATTTCAATACCCTTGATAGGTTTCAGGCTTGATACCCTGCTCATTGTGGTCTACCCAACTTTCGACTGTACCCGCCTGGTGACTGTTCGCGCGTTGGCAACCTAGTTGCCTATATTCTTAGGGACATACACAGGTCACTACAAGGGTATACTGCAGTACGTAGGACAGACATCAGGCCATGCTTTGAAAGAGTATACCTGGAGGGTGCTTCCGTGTTCGAGTTTCACTTGCACCGATAAGTTTCTCTAGTGTTGGTTGTTGTAACTATTCTTCCAATTAGTTTAGTGCTTGCTTGTCTTATCTTGTAGGGACTTTTTAGTGTGTGTTGTTTTTTGAACGATTAGACAGCCCTAGAGTGTCTTTGATCTTCTCACACAGTGGAGGATCACGAGCTCCACCGGTCACAAAGGCTTCTTGTCCTATCACCGCTTACACTGGAGCCACCCCCGCCACCGCTAAGGTGAAAGCTAGACCAACAAGGGTCTTTTGAAGCGATCGAGTCACAAGAAATTGTGCCGGACCAACATCCGGAGGAATCGACTATATTAGACTTTGGCGAAAAATCTCTTGGTCCACCTGAAACCTCAACCACTGATCTTTCGGCACCCATCATCATACCAATTCACCCTTACGAGTGCCAGATAGTGTCGCACGTAGAAATGGAAACAAATGTTTTTACTCCTTCTGGGAATTCTTCAATTCTCACTATGGTTGTCACCACAGGAGAGTTTCCACCTCTTAACTCACCATCACTGGTCTGAGCCACCACGGTCTCGGTCGTCTCTAACTCGAATAGTGGTCTGATCCCGTCTATGGCAATGGACACAACCCCTTTCCCATCAAGTGCGACAAGCCCTCCATTCTCATACGGGATGCCTAGCTCAGGTACAAGTCCTATACTTTCCTACTCCACTTCACAAACTTCAGGTCTAGGGGCAGGGAGCTCTAACGTTCCTCTGCAAGGTCACATAGGGGGAACTCCTACTCCTTTTAATTCTTTTCCTTATGGGGAAGGTCATATACCTCCTTCGTCCCCTTCACTCAGTGGCACGCACCAGCCATCCGCCAGGCCACCTGCACACCATAGTTTTTTTGGAGCAGGGAGTCAAGGACCACCTTCGCATAATATGCTGGTAGGTTCAACATCATTTTCTTTGTTCGGTGCATTTGGTAACAATGCCTTCTCGTCATCTACTTTCCTGACTGGGGGCACCCCATTTTTGGACAACCTATTCCTATGCAGGGTACTATTCTTGCACAGGGGGAAAACCCAGGAACTTCTTCTGCATCAGGGCCTTGGAATTCTTGGCAAGGATCCATTCCTTCATCAGGAATGTCGATCTAGGGCAATTATTTACACAGTCAATGGAACCCTGGACAAGGTACTATGCCCATCCCTACGGGACCAGCATGGGGCAACCCTTCCCAAAGTCCTCCAAATGTAATGCATGCCCATCCATCTATGTCCTATTTTGGGAATCAGTCGATGATGTCTCCTCACACGCAAAATCCGTACGTTGGTCATGGCCATGGTTTTTACCAGAAACCAAGCCAGCAGCCGAACTTTTCCTGGTAACCTGGTGCCAGTCAAACTCCAAGACCCTTTTTCCCAGGTTATCACTAACAAACCAAACTACCTTTCCTGGCAACCTTGCATTTGCCAGACTTGACAAGGTTGTTGAATGACCCTATCTGTCACGATCTGCATTGGCCTCCTATGCCGATGAATTTTCCTTTAGACATACCAAAATTCGAAGCCAATCCTAACGAAGATCCAGACGATCATGTGACTACCTTCCACCTTTGGTGCTCATCTAACTCATTGAAAGATGACTTCGTACAGTTGCGATTGTTTCAATATAATCTCATTGAGAGTGCCGCGAAATGGTACATTGAGCTCGATCGCTCAAGATACTCTTCCTTCGGCGAATTGGCAATGGCCTTCCTAAACCATTTCCAATTACCTGTGAGATACGATGCGGGCATAGAATTGTTGGCCAATTTCGCACAGACAAAAGCGGACCATATCTCTAATCACATCCAAGAATGGATATGTCAGAAGAGTTTAATTAAGGTACCAGTCCCACCATCATTCCTGCTCGAGTGGTTCCTTAAGTCTTTGGTCCCGTAGTTATCCAAAGACGTCGCGACTTCAGGAGTGTTTTCCAAAGAAGACGCCATCATGAGAGCTCAACAGCTTGATCTCATCTATTCTCAGTTCGGTTTATTATACGAGATCTTTCCAGATGTGCCATGCTCAATACTTGATAAAACCAAATAGAGAGCTGGACCACATGCCAATGGTGTTGTTGGTTCAGCACAAGCAAAGCCTACTGAGCAACTGACGAAGTAGTTGCAACAATTGTCTATACAACACACAGTGGCCAGCCAAACTACTGTTTTGACTACTCCCCCTACTAAAACGTCGTATGTACATAAAGTGAAATCGACAAATCCAAAGGCCACCCAACAGCCTAAAGGAACGAAAAAACAATGAAAGAAGGGTAAGGGGGATAAGAAACCCACTGATAATGTTGGCAAGGGAAACACTGAGAAACGAAAGGCAAGGTATCCATGCAACCTATGCGCGGAAGACCACCCGACCCACCTATGTCCCCGGCTTGCAGAGGCCCAAAATTTTGTGACACAGGAACAACCTACTGAGTTAACCAATCCATTTCAACATGGACAAAACCTAACCCAAGTCTCTACAAGCACGGAAGGGGGAAGCCAAGGACCCTCTCCGTCTTTGAACAATCCCACATCCGTGAATGTATATATGATGAAGGGTGATTCTTTCATATCAACTAGAGCACATGACTACAGTAAACCAAGCACTTCTGAGAAGGGCAAATAAGTTGAACTCCCATCTCTTCCTCTACAGATTGAGAAGACTTTGGGTGAAACAATGACACACATCCCAAAAGGTGCGTTCAAAAAATATTCTCACAACCCAAACACAAGGGCCGCCCAGAACTATTATGTGGTGGAAGATTTGTCTCAAACCCCTTGTGTGATGTCTGCTTTGTAGGTCCTCCAAAGTTTCCCTTCCCCGAGGAAATCTTTATTAGCTTATTTAAGATCTACCGAGACTTGTAATCTGGGTACCTTCATACTAGATACAACCAAATTAAAACCTCATTTGTCATACCACGTAGCATTTTAGATAGTAGTGGCTCACCCCACGAAAACTTTTACTCGAAATATTTTCTGCACGGTGGATGATGAGGGCACCTCGACATGTGTTATTTTGTTGGCATGTTGGAAGGCCATTGGCTAGCCCATTTTGTCTCCATCACCCACTCTTCTCACTGCTTTCGACGGTCATTCATTCCGACCACATGGTATCATTCCCTCTTTTCCCATGCAATTGGGAGGGAAGACCATGTGCGTTGAGGTAGAGGTAGTCGACGCGTCTCTCAACTACAATATTTTGTTAGGAAGGAGTTGGACTTATGCCATGCAAGTAGTGGTTGCTACAGTTTTTCAGGTCTTGTTGTTTCCACACGAGGATTGGATTGTTACCATTGATCAATTCTCTTTCTCCGGATCTGACCCCTCATTGGGAGTGTCCGCAGTCCCGTTGATTGATAATCCTCAACTAGGCATAGTCAACGTAGGTATTGGTTTATGCCCATATTTGATGGGTAACTTTGATTACCCACCCCCTCAAGGTGATGTGAAGTTCATATTTGATCACCATTAGGTTGAGATTTTCCAAGTTTCATCGTTTCGCACCACTTACTTCACTGATCCGTGGATTCTTCCTTCCCCATCGGCCATGATGGAGGGGAAAAGGCATCCGGGCATGTCCATTCCCTTGTCCATAGTTGAAGTAGTGTACTCTTTAGTTTAGCAATCTTTAGCCAAACCCGATCCAACTCTGGCACAAGAGTTTGATCCGCTTCTAGAGCCTATTTGGGCTCAAGGTTCTCTCACTACACTGATTCGTTAGACTTAGTCTTTTCCTCTGACAAAGCAGTAATTGAAGCAATGACTAGTCCAGACAAACCCTGGGATGATCTTCATCATAGATCATACTTTCTCCTAGAGTTAAGCAAAATCGAGGCTGGAGAATTCACCTTGAGTATGGCTGGAGATAGGTCTTATCCTATTAATCCCTTAGCTACACAAAAGGTCTATGCTGAGGGTAATATGGAAACCACCGCTGAAACCATATCAATCACTATCTCCAGAACCCCTGACGTCATGGAGAATGTTTTTGTTGGAGCTGACTGCTCCCCCAGAGAGATTCAAATCTACATAGATCTATTTAAAGAATTATGTGACATTTTTGCCTGGTCTTACGAGGAGATGCCAGGCATCGATCCAAAAATAGTTGAACATGAAATCACAACTTATCCAAATGCCAAGCCTGTCTGGTAGAAGCTTCATCTAGTCAACCCCAGGAAAGAAACAACCATTAAGGTTGAGGTTGAGAAACTGCTAAAAGCCAGTTTTATATATCCTATCCATTTGACCCAATGGGTGTCAAACCCCATGTTGGTCAATAAAAAACAAGGCACAATTCATGTATGTACAGACTTCTGTGATTTGAACAAGGCCTGTCCCAAAGATAATTTTCCCACACCATTCATCGATTAGATAATTGATGAATGTGCAGGTTGCGAGGCCTTATCTATCATGGGCAGTTTTTCGGGATATAATCAAATACAAATCAAACCTGAAGACCAACACAAAACAACATTCATTTGTCCATGGGGTACATTCGCATATCGTAAGATGCCTTTTGGTCTCAAAAATGTTGGAGCCACTTTTCAGCGGGCCATGTCTTTTGCTTTCCATGACCTCAAGCATATAGTCGAGGCTTATTTAGATGATTTAGCATCTCTATCTCGTAAGAGAATGGATCATCCCACACACCTCCAACTTATCTTTGAGCGTTGTCGCTAATTACGGATTCGCTTGAATCCAAACAAGTGCAACTTTTGCATAACATCAGGACATTTGTTAGGTTTCATAGTGTCGACAACAGAGATCATGGTCGATCCTCTCAAGGTTGAGGCAATAATTCAGTTGCCCCCCCC
>ML784476.1:562284-579635 GCA_009831015.1 Picea engelmannii
GCACAATCCTTCAACTTCAAAGTCTACAGGGCAAGGCGATTTTTTTAAGATGCTTCATAACCAACTATGCCAATATCACAAAGGGATTTATGCGCTTACTAAAGAAAGAAGTTCCCTTTCATTGGGACAATGCTTCTCAATGCTCTTTCGATGCATTGAAACATTCCCTCATGACTGCCCCTATGCTTCGGCCACCAGACTATAACAAATATTTCTTATTGTACCTGGCTACAACAGAGTCAACCATCGGCATAGTCTTAGTTCAGGAGGATGATCTGTTCTTAGAATATGTGATTTACTACCTGAGTCGAGGCCTCGTAGGAACAGAACTCAATTATTCTCATATCAAAAAACTTGCATTGGCTGCAGTCCATGTTGTTCAATAGTTTTGTCATTATGTTTTGTTTCGAAAGACCACCGTCATTGTTGTCGTGAATCCATTCCAATATATGTTGACACGACAGGTAATAGTCGGAAAGATCAGTAGATGGATATTCTTCCTCCAGGAGTTTGACTTAGATTTCATTTCAGCAAAATCCAAAAAGTCATTGGTCTTCGCAGAACTTATTTCGGAGCTTCCGGTTGAGTCAGGTGATCTTGTGCCCGAAGAGTCGCCTATCTGAGGAGATATGTTCTTGATCATTTCTACGGATCCCTAGTACGGAGATATACTTACCTATCTCTATAATTTGAAGTGCCCCACCTCTACTTCTTGTGTTGAGCGTTGATGCATATGCCATCAGGCTAAGAATTATCTCATACTCGATGATACATTGTATCGATGAGGCGTAGACTGCATCCTGCACCGATGTCTCACTCACGAGGAAGATGTTGTCGTGCTTAACGATTGCCATATTGGAGCCTGTGGTGGTCATTTTTCTAGGTTGGAAACAGTCCAAAAGATTCTACGAGTAGGTTACTTCTGGTCGACCCTAATCAAAGATTGTATCGAATTGGTCAAGAAGTGCCATCTGTGTCAAATTTTCTCTCGGAAGATGAGGGCACATCCCGCTCCCATGTTTCATGTCATCACAGTTGGTCCCTTCACCAAGTGGGGGATTGATTACACTACATGCAACCCTCCTTCAGCAAGGGGGCACCATTACATCATTGCAGCCATAGACTACTTCACAAAATGGGTCGAAGCTATGCCAACGTTTAAAGATGATGGAGACACTACAACTCTCTTTTTATTCAACTGGATAATAGCAAGGTTCGCCGTCCCGAGGGAGATTGTCACTGACCATGGTAGTCACTTTCAAAACCATATGATGACCGAGTTAACATCAAATCTTGGGTTACGGTAGGAACATTCGTCACCCTACTACCCCCAAGAAAACGGTCAGTTAGAAGCTGTGAATAAAACTCTTAAGACCATTCTACAGTGAACAATCAACTCAGCCAAGTCAAATTTGCATTTGATGTTATACTCGGCATTATGGGCTTACTGAACATATGTTAAGACTGAAACCAATTTTTCACCTTTCCAACTCATTTATGGGCTGGAGGCAGTCTTGCCTATTGAATGTCATATCATATCTCTAAAGTTGGTAGTACAATTATTGCCAGACACTTCTCCACTTGAAAAGCGGTTATTATACCTTGAGCATCTCAATGAGAAGCGTCATGATGCATCCCTGGCCAATGAGGCTCACAAACATAAAGTCAAGAGTCAATATGATAGGTTCATTCGTCCTCGGATTTTTTCTGAAGGCGACCTTGTCCTGGTCTATGACCAAGATAAGGACCCCCTGGGGGCAGGAAAATTCAAACCCATGTGGTTCGGACCTTTCATCATAAAAGAGGTTCTAAATAAGGTTGCTTATCATTTGGTTGACTTTGAAGGGAATGCCTTGGCAGAGCCTAGAAATGGACTCTACCTCAAGAAGTATTACTCATAGGCAGGTCACCATGGGTAACTTTTTGTAACATATGTATAGTCTTTGTACTATTACTTTCTAGTTTTTTTTAGTGTTATGGACATGTCGTTTTGATGTATCATTCATCACTGTGGTAGATGTCAAGTGAACCTGAGGTGTTCATTGGGTACGTGGACGGTTTTAGACGGCAAACTCAAAGGCTTGCCTCCGCAGCTTGGGTAATTTTTACACCTCGAGGCCAGTTATTATCTTCCAGAGGTATATGCTTAGGTGACACCACAAACAATGTCATCGAGTACAGTGCAGTTATTGAGTTGCTTCGTGATGCTCAGTCATTTAGTATCTCTCATCTCTGGGTATATCTCGATGCTCAGTTGGTTGTGTCTCAGTTAAATAGAGTCTACCTTGTTCATGATCCAAATTTACACCGACGATTCCTTAGGGTACATCTCTTAGAACGAAGCTTTGATTATATTACATTTTTTCATGTTCCTAGGAGATTAAATCAAATTACATATACTCTAGCTAATCAAATTTTAGATTGGCATCTTGCACACATATGAAAATACATACACATAAGCATGTAAATACATTTTTTGCAAAAATGATCCATAAGACACAAAAAGACATAAAAATCCATATATAACATCATAGTCACCAGAGTACATAGATGGACGCAAGCACCTAAAAAATATGACCAAGAATGAGTCACGGGGCTTATTCCCTCAAAAAAAAATATACAAGTAGTGATCTCGACACTTGAAAAGTCTAATTAAGGTCAAGGCCTGTGGGCCCTGTTGTACTGATCTACAGCGTTGGCTAAACGTTGAAACAATCGGACCCACGTCTGTGGTGCCCCCACTACATGAGGCTGCATCGATGGTGGCAGGTCCCCAATCTCTTCCATAGGGACCGTGTGAGTGAGCGTAGTAAAGTTCCACTCTACTCGTCTCAACACCCTCTCAGCCTCCCCGGCTGGAAGATCTCCTGCTGTTGTTGGTCCCCCTATGGTGGTAGGTGAGGCCCCTGGCCAAGGACGATGCCTGTTCCTGGCATAGTCCGTAGGTCACACTGGTCCCACATCTGCATGCAACAAACACATATCCGTCAAATACTCTGGCATAAAAAAAAATGATATATAACAAAAAAAACATAAAAATTACATATGTTTTACAAAAACAAAAAAAAATCAAGTAGACTTACCCATCTCTCCTCACTCCTCACGAGGAGGTACTGGTATCTCAGGGTCTCTCGAGAAATCAATCCCAACATAGGGGTAATCCTCTATAACCAGGATCTGTCGCAACAACCATGCGAAGAAGTCATCGTCGAAGGACTCATTGGTCCTTCCGCCACCCTGTCGTAGCAGTAACACTGCCCATCTACACATAGCAGGAAGAGAGGCCTGATGTCCTCGTACCACTACTCAAGGACTAAATCTCGGAACTCTCTCAAAGAAGAAAGAGCATAGAATGGTCCCGAACTCGAAGTTCCTTTGCATCTACAATCGGAAATCTATCAACTGCCTCTTCATACACTCTAACAATGTGGTGCTCCAATCAAATATTTGTGCATTTAAGCACTAGACTGGATAGTTCATCTATGCACGGGATGCCTGATGTAGAGCTGCAAACCCATTGATTCGCCCAATAAGAAACACTATCGCCTGTAGCAATAAATCAATAATCTTGCTTATGGGCACCTGTGAGCTCGAGCGGTCTATATCAGCCGCATAGTAAAGACCTATCAATTCTGCTATGTTATGCAGCCCCGAAGGAAAAGTCCGAAAGTTGACTGGTTCCCCTCTCTTGGAGAGGCTAGTCAAAAAATATATGTCCTCGGTCGTGGGCACCAGTGACTGCCCCTCCAACATGAACACCTCTGCATCCGGATGCCAATAGTCAACCAAGGCGTTCAATAGCCTAGGTTGTGCCCGCATAAAAGGAAATAAGAAAAACTTGAGCAACCCACATTGCATCAAGGAAACCACAGCATTGGGCATTCCATGACCAAATCACTAACCTCCTCATGCTCTCTTTCTCTCCAGTGAACATGCATCCTGCAAAACACCAAGGTTCAGGAGGGTTAACCCTTGTTTTTTAAGCCTTTTTCATTCAATAAGGGGGTCCACGCGAGCTGTAATATTGACAGTCGCATGTACACACTACAAAGTTTACTCTACCCGAATGTACATGCGGCCTGTCCAGAGACAGCCCACGTGGACCTAGGGCTGACCTTTTGAAGGTTGACGCCCCCCCAAAAAATGGAACCCAAAGAAAAAATAAAGATTTAAATAACAAGATAAGAGAGTTTGTACTTACTTGGTCCAGACAAATGGTCGTTTCGTCCACTATAGCTCCCAGAATCACCACTTTTATCAAAGGGGTTTTTTTGGCTCTAGAGTCAGTTTCCAAATCAGCGATGGTGATAATGAGTTGTCAGCTTCTATTTATAGACTTTTTGGCTTCTTTTTGTCACTTGTTTGGCCCCCCTTATCATGTTTTTCCAACCAAAAACAATTTAGAGTGATTCAGGAGTTACATTGGGGGGGTATGATCAGGTATTGGGACAATTTTTTGGAATTTTGAGTAACTTTCGACGGTCCATGGAAAATTTTCCGATGATTAACTTAAGCATATAGGTTAGGTTTCTACCCTGACTTTTGTATCTCGTTGTCTTTTTTCCTTTTCCATAGGATCGATCCCATCAGGTTGTGACACGAAACCATCATTGTTTCTTTAGAAGTGTCACGAGCTGGTGGTAGAGCTTAACGGAACATGGATGCCCTAGGTAGATCCTGGTTGCATTATGGTGTCCATGTTGTCTCTAATCACTATAGGCTGAGGAGTCCTTGTTGTTTTTCCTGATTATGAGTTTGAGACTCATTTGCATGATTCCTTTTTGACCTCACCCTCAAGACTCCCAAAAGATATAACAGGTCCTCTTTTAAGCCTTTTTTAGATCCTCTAAACATGAAAAGATTGCCAAGCGATATTGTGGCCTTTCACACTCATTAAACTGAAATTTGAAGTCACATCTATCTGGCAGTAGTTTACCCATTTTTCGGTTCGGACGGTCAACTGTACGAACAAGGGTATACTCTATGGAACTTCAGTTCTCTAGAAGAGTACTCTCAGGTATCATTTTAACCCTTTTTTGGGCTTGAGGAACTAAATTTATGAAAAAGGAACCCCCACAAAATCCATAGTTAAGCTCTTTTCAGACTCCCTAAAATTGAAAAGATCGTCGAGTGACCTTATTCTTCCACACTCGTTAAAATGGTCCAGAAGAACATTCCTGACGGAGTCCATAGTTAATATTTTTTCAGACTCCTTAAAAATGAAAAAATGGCCGAGTGATCTTGTCTTTATCACACTCATTAAAATGGTTTTGAATAGACGTCTTGTCGGTGCTAGTTTACCCCGTTTTTGAACCGACAAGACTACCTTCGAAACAGGTACCCCAATGGAGTCTCCTTTTACATCTTTTCAGACTCTCTACATATGAAAAAACACCGAGCTTACCTTCTCTAGGCTCGTTAAACTTACATCGAAGGATGTTACCATTGTGTATTTTGTTAACCACATTTGCATACCTGCGTCTTCGATCTAAATGTTGGCTCCATGTTGCACCCAACTGAACCATATGAAGCATACCTTATACGCAAGCCTTGTAGCACTTTGCCTCTACATCTTAACACCCTTGGCCCCTAGAGGATTTTTCCCGAGTATCGTTATTCTGAACATCAGTCTTGTCCTTATGCCTTGAACTTGTATGTTTGTAACACTCATTCCTCCATTGTAACGTAACATTCCTTTATTCTTTTTTCCAAAATCATTGAAAAAGACAAAAAAATCAAATATACCCCAAAAAGAGGAAGGGAAAAGTATTTTCTTTATTGGCAGCACAATAAGTCACCCTTGGATAAAGCACATATGTTCATTTGTTTTTCAAACTATGGGATGTAATATGACCTTAGGAAGCTATTCTCGCTACATAGAGCTTTGTCCTCCTCCATTTGGTTATTCTTCCAAACATATGGAGAGTTTGTGTTGCCTCCTGCTTCATAAACTTATGATTAATGCCATGTTGCCTGAGTCTCATCATTTGTCATGTTGTTGTCCAAGGGAAGTTTCTACCAAGCCTAAGTCATCCCCTCTGCAGTTTGTCTCCTGCCCTCATACCCGGCCATCCTGAATGTCCAATCAAGTCTTTGTTCGAAATCAATGAAGCCTTCAGTCTAATCATCAAAATTCTCTAGTCCATGACCGACGAGTCGTCGAAGACCTCTAGGTAGTGAAGTCATACACTCATATTACAATCCTACCCGAGTTTTGAAGATTTTGAAGTTGTTGCTCGAGCTCTGAAGACCTCATCTCCAACAATCAGGCCTTATCAGCTTCTGAGAAGATGGATACTCTACATGTATATCTTTTTGATTTCGAGATGTAGCTCCGTTGTGTATTGTTCGCGGCTACACTTTATATAGTTATATGACATGGATCTACATTGTATTTGATTGGTAGCCATGCGTTTATTTTATCCTGAGCATGGGTATGCCCGCCTCGGTAAGACAATTGTTATTTTTGCAGACGACGCCTCCTGATATATGGTCCCTGGGTTCACTTGTTCGGCACATCAATAAATATTGGTAATGTATTTCAGCCATCAGATGCTCTTCTGACCTCACACATTAAGGGGCATATATTATAACCCTAATTTGCACCATACGTGCTTACCCGGCATCAGGCCATCTCAGATCCCTTCTTTGCCAAAGCACCACTGAACAACTCTTCTTAAAAACACGTGTTATAAAGGCCCACATGCCCTGCTCTATTACTGCACACGTGTACACATTCGCTGACCCAAAACAACCCACATGTACCTACAAAAGCACGAAAAAAGGAAAGTTGCCAATAGAACACACAGCTTTGGGTGATTTAACTAAACATTCCAACCATGCATGGCCGAGGGTTCGTCCAAATACCTAGCTTCTTCTAGCCTATAAAAGAAGGGTTAGGGGTCCCATTTGGAGGAGGAAAAATCATAGTAGAGAAACTATACCCAATTTTATATTCCCTTTGTCCCAACCCTTTAGCGTTCCTTGTGCAAAGAGAAAGATAGAGCAAAGAAGTTGGAGGATAGTTGAAGAGGATCCCAGGACCAGGTTCATGGAGCAGCAGTCGGCTTCATCATTGTATGTTGATTTATTGAAGTTAATAATAAAGAGATACTTTACCCGTCCCACCATATAAGGTTCTTATGATTTGTTGTATACTTGTTTATCGAATCTCTAACCTATTAATCTATATATCGAATGCATGCGGAGTTTGTTGTTTGTTTTGTGTGAAGGCAGGTCATCCTTGGGAGGAGAGTTGCAATCAAAGAACGATCAAGCGTAAGGAAGGATCTACATCAAATGCCAGTAATAAGGTATGGTCACTTAACTATGTATTTGCTTAAGAATAATGGGGATTAGGTCTGGGATGATGGTAGAAAGTAGAGATCTTTAGGTCTTTTCTGCATGCATATTTCAACCCTAATTGCTAGTCTGTAGAGGGATTTCCCACTCACAACAATACCATGTAGAGTCAAGAAATTTTCGAGATACTCGTGGAGTCGCCTTTTCTTGATCTACTGTATTCTTTGATATACCATTAGTGAAATTTAATCTCAAGAGTTCATAGTTCATTTGCACCATCACTCTAGAAAGTCCTTGTCCTTTGATCAATTTCGTGGGTTTGATTTCAAGGTCATACTCTAACAATACTGCAATCCATTTTCCTCTCTTTCCTTCAGGATCAGGTTGTGTTAGGATGTCTTTTACTGAGTTGCTTGGGACATAAGCAGTGGTATGTGAATGTAGAATATAAACCTTAAATTCCTTCAATTCTTTGACCAAATCATATTCCTGCTTCTCCATGATGTCATATTTCATAGGATCATCTCTCAATGTCTTACTGTAGTATGCTATGGGTTCCTCGAATTTCTGGTCATCCTTCTGAAGTAATACTCCTGCAATTGTATGCTCAGAAGTGAAAGAGAATAGTATGAAATATTTCTCAAAATTTGGACTGGCTAGCACAGGAGCCTTTGTTAATGCTACCTTGATGTCTTCAAAGTATTTTCCAGCCTCAAGGACCCACTTGATTTCATTTCCCTTCTTTAACATGTTGGTGATATGTTTTATGATTTTAGCTAAATTAGGAATGAATCTCCTTAGAAAAATTACCTTGCCCAGGAAAGATTGTACCTCCTTTTTTCTTCTGGGTATGAAAATATTCAGGATGCCCTCCACTCTGTTGGGGTCTACCTTTATTCCTTCCTTCGAAATAATATGCCCTAAGAGTTTTCCCTCTTCCATGGAAAAATTTGAATTTTTCGGATTCAAGGATATGCCAAACTTCCTACACTTTTTGAACGCCCTCCTGAGATGCTTGATGTGTTCTTCATCTGAGGCAGAATATATCGTAATGTCATCTAGATATATAACAATGAATTTATCCTTTTCATCTGCAAAAGATATATCCATGGACCTCTGAAATGTTTCCCCTGCATTCATGAGTCCAAATGGCATTTTAGCATACATAAATGTTCCCCAAGGTGTGGTGAATGTTGTCTTTTCTTGATCGTCTAGATGTACCATGATCTGATTTTATCCCGAGAAACCATCTAACAAACATATTTTGGGAGCCTACCACCTTCTGTAAAATGTGATCCATTTTAGGCAATGAATAGTTGTCTTTAAGGGACACTTTATTTAGGTTCCTGAAGTCGACACACAACCTGATTTCTCCACTCTTTTTTCTAACTAGTACTATATTGGCTACCCATTTGGAGAACCTCAGGGAAACTATGATATTTTCTTCAAACAATTTTTTCACTTCTTTCTCTATCAATGGTAACAACAGAGGATTTATTCTTCTTAAAAAAAAATTGAATGGCTTGTGGTCTTCCTTAATTGGGATAACATGATGTATTATACTGGTATCATAGAACTTTAGATCATCGTAGCTCTAAGAAAAAACATCAGTGAATTCTTTCATTAAATTTACATACCTCTCTCTGATTTTAGGGTTGAGCTTCTTGGATAGTTTCACAATCTTTGGGTCTTCTGGAGTTCCGATATTGCAATCTTCTACATCCCCTTCATTTACTGTGATCTTTGGGCTTCTAGCTACATCATTGTTATCGAAGAGTTTCTCTAATGGAACCAGACCCTTAGGGAGGATATTACTCTTCAGTTGCACGATGTCCCTACTAGCAATCTGATTGTCAAAATATCCTTCTTTTGTGAAAGCGGCTGCATCTACTTCATCATCGCAATATTCATCATCAATTTTCAAATTCTCGAAATCGTTCTCCATTTTTAGGAAGCTTTCTATCTGCTTGTGATTTTTGAAAACCTGCCAATGTTTCATATTGTCTGGTACTGCTGGCCTATACTTTACTTCTACCTTTTATCTTTTCTCAGGGAAGATAGGGACTCTAAAAAATATTGCATAAGTGGCCAGAGTGTCAACAATCTCATTCTTCTCTCTTGGGATGGCCGATAAATTTCATTCTTCAAATTTCTCGAGGACTTCCAGCACCAGATTCCTATAAGCCCTCAATCTGGGCTATTTGGCTTGGTAGATGCCATTGATTTGATTTATAATTAACTTAGAATCTCCATGCACAAAAATTCTTTTGGCACCCATTTCTTCTAAAACTTTCAATCCCAATATCAACGCTTCATATCTGGCCATGTTATTAGTGCATTCAAAAACAAGTTTGTAGGAACACAATTTCGCATCTCCTTCGGGATGGATGATCCATATGCCAACTCCAACTCCTTCTCTATAGGTAGATCCATCAAAATTCATCTTCCACAAATGGTCTTATGCGTTATCTTGTGGCTCTAAAAGTTCTTCCATTCACCCCTTAAGGTCATCCTTGTCAGCGAAAACGACTTATGTTTCTTCTTCTTCAGAGCACAGGTCATTGAAGAAGATGGAAGATCCTAATTCAATCTCCATTGAATATATAGGATGATTTCTACGCTGTGATTTATTGCTGACCATATATTTAAGAAAAAACCTCCATGTACAATCTTTTGTCCTGACCAAAGACAGGAATAGTAGCATAAGACATGTCCACCTGGAGGGTTCCCTTTAATTTTGCAGCCCATGATATGGACAACAACATGCCAAATTTTGGAGGGATATCAGCAACCACTACGTCCATCACCATGTTCTTTGTTGGAATTTGTGCCAAATAAATGACCATGTCTTTGATCATGCCAAGGCATTTTACCTTTCTTGAATCGAAGGAGAATAGATCTGTGTAAGGTATTGTGACCTTGAGACCTAATTGATCCATGACTACCTTTGGCATTAGGTTGTTTGATGCTCCAGAATCCAGCATAGCATTCTGTAGAATCATGTCATGGATTTTCAAACTGACGTAAAAGGGAGGGACTTCTTCGTTTTCACCGCCTTCTTCCACTCTTGGCCCAAATAGGATATTTGGGTGATCATATTGTATTTATAGGGTATCATAGGTCTGTCCCATTTTAATCATCTTGATGATCTGATTTCTATATTCACTATTCCTAATCAATTCATTAAATGGTACCGAAATTTTTAGCTTAGCCATCTCACTCTCGAAATCAAAAGATGATGGGGTCCTTTCTACCTCTTTGGTGACCATTTCTCTTCTTTTCAATATTTTCTTCTGAGGTTCTTCTTTCTGCTTCCCCTTTTCTACGGTATCTTTTGCAACAACATCTTTCACAGTGGAGTCCTTCGCAACTGAATCTTTTGTAGTAGAATGTTTCTTGGTCTGACTAGAAGAAGGTACGTTGTTCTGAGCTTCTTTGGAGAGATTCCCTTTTGGAGGATTACCTTTGGGAGGGCTTGGGGGTACTTTTTAATTCCGGAGGTTATATTTCCTTTGGAATTGCATGATGGCATTTTGTAGTCCAGTCTCATAATCTTCCTTTTCCACTGATACCCTTTCCTCACCATCCTGCAGAAATATTTCATTTGCGTCCATGAACTGGTCATGTTTTTCTTTGGTCAAAAATATCTTTGTTTCTTTATCATCAAAATAGTTCATGTTATATTTGAAATATCCATCATAACCTTCATTTACATAATTATTTTGGAAAGGAGACCTGATTTTTTGTTCCCCTTGATTCCCTTAGTTTCCCTGATTTACCTAGTTTCCCTGATTCACCCTGTTTCCCAAATTTGATGGATCTTCTTGATTTGCTTGATTTCCCTAATTTCTTTGCCTAATATGTGGAATAGATGGTCTTCTCGAATTTCTAGATGGACCATATGCCTCGTCTCTGGGGTTGGGCCTATTGCTTAGAGCCATTCTTTCCATGATTTGTTCCATGTTTCTCATCATTGCTTCGAATATGTCCTCTGATGTTTGAGATGTTGAAGGATGTTCTTTGTCTTGGTCTAAGTTTTTGTCTCTGCCAACATTAGTTTTTATCTTCCTTGAAGCCATAATGTTCACTTCTACTTCTATAGCATCAGTCTTCATATCATCCAAAGTGGTGGACCTTCGTTCTCTTAATAATAACGCAAAGTCACTTTCGAAAGAATCAACATTTTTGAGTTGAGAAGCCTTGCGGGGGGGGTTTACTTCATAAGGAATGGAATTATACACTTTCATGAATCTAGTTGAAAACTCATGTATTGTCTCATCAGGTGATCTCTTCATATTGTTATACTGGGTCAACAACTTAAGGGGATTTTTCTTGTCCCCCCACTTTGCAAGGAAGCTTGTCTCAAAGGCTTCAAAATTTAGAATACTTCCTGTTGGAAGGGCTCTAAACCACTTCCTCACATCTCCAGCAAGGCTTTGTGTAAACAGTCTAATATTCACATCTTTGTAGGCTACTTCCTCCAAGTCTACGAAATCATTAAACCAATCTAAATGTTTTTGAGCTGATATGTTACCTTCGACACCATATAGTTTAATCCTTAGATTGTAATCTTGAGGTAGGTCATGTAGTTGAGCAGGCAGTATGAGGGGTGAAAATATGGCTGACATAGCTGTTGTGATGGGTCAGAGTGGACGTTGGTTCTAAGAAGGGGTCACTACAGGGTTAACAGATGCAGCTAAAACTAGATCTTGAAATCTCTTTTCATCAAAGATAGTCTCTCCTAGACAAGATTCAGACTTAGTTCTGAATAAGGACTGTTCAAATTTCACGTCAAACTCAAGGTCTTTGATGCTAATCGCTTCATCTCTAGGCAAGGACATATATCAGTATGGATGCAATATTTGGGTTACAGGCCTTTGTTTTCTTCTACGTACATGATTTTTAGGGTTAGACAAAGGGATTGCAGCTTCTCGGTCTGGATTTCTCCTAGTGTGAACTTTCTTAGGAGACATGACTTATATCTCACAAGGTGTGGTGCAACTGGTCACTGAATAACGGAGTCTCCAGGGTAAAAATAGTCTCATCCAATAATCTATTTGATCCATTGTCACCCTCAGGGATCAAACCGAAGCTTTAAGTCATTTTCCCGGGGAAGATGTTTTCAATTTTGTCCCCGGCAGCGGTGTCAGAATGTTAGCACTCTATAAATTTTGTCCGTCTAAATAGAAAAATGACAGAGGTAATTATTTCAACCATCTTTAGAGCTGAGGCACTAGCCTTATCAACTCAGAGAGGGCTCTCTTGTGTCACTGGGTATATCTATGGAAATTGGTGGCCAGATTTGGTTTGTTTTGGGGTTTTTAATAGAGTCGTTGGCAAAGAAGGGGAGAAACACTAGGGTCTATGGAGTCAAAATTTTGAAAGTGAACGAAAAAAATGCATCGACTAATAGAACTCTCCATAGGACAAAGGCTAAATAAGGCGATGAATCTGAGTTGTTCTTAAATTTAAAAGGGGTGTAGGCAGATAAAGAGAACAAATAGCTACATTAGAGCATTACTGAAATGAATTATGAATAAGTTAAGAAGACAATCACATAGTTTAAAATGATTAAGCCAAGAGCATCACAAGACGAATTATGGGCCTTTAAAATCTCCAATTTAAATAGAAGAAAATGTAAATGAAATGATAGGTTACAAGAAATATATACGATAAAGGGAAACAAAACTCATATCACCACCCATTAGAATATTTTCGTAGAGACTTAAAAATCTTCTGCATTTATATTCAATTCAGATTCATAAAATTTACAAATAGAGTTTGATACAAACAAAAGGTTCTCTTGCACTTCTGCCAACATTAATCAATTCAAGTCTCTTGGTACTTATACAATTTGATGAAAAAACAATTGAAATTGAAACGTTTCATCTTCTGTAACAGTTTCGACTAACAGTTTCAGTATACAAAACGACTTACAATAATTAGCAAAAGAAAATGTTTCAAAATCATGAACAATTTCTCTGACTGTCTGACTTATTCTACACCATCTGTCTCGCTCTGAGCTCATGTCGGATCTACAAAACTGGTGACACTTGGAGATCATCTGTTGGTCCTGGAGAAGTTGCACTTTGTCTTACCCAACCGCACGAATTCTTACCATTGTGGATTGGAGGGGATTCCGTAATCCATCATCTCTTTAATCAGAATTTCCAAGTCAATGCATGTAGCATAGGACATGGCTAGCATGCTTACCTTCATTGTTTTAAACTTGTTTAAAATTTCAAAATATGTAGCCAAATACTCTACCAGACTTGGACCTTTCAGACTTTCTTCCATATCCTCGAACTTAGAATGGTCCATTCTGCATTACATGAGGAGAGAGTGGTAGTATTCTTGATTGTATAATGAGCCTTTACCATCCCAAAATGATGGAAGGACTTTGATGAACAAATCTTCAAAAGAATTTGTAAACTCGTGTATGCTATATTCCATTTGCATAGCTTTGTTCCGGACTGATCTGAGTAAGTTGTTCTTAGCAATGATCCTCCTAGATGAAATGATCAGCGTGGTCCTATATTTCACACCAATGGTTTGAAGTTCAGCAGTTGGTACAACATTTAGTAAATCGATAGCGTTTTGGGCCCACTCTGAGGGCTTCTTTGCTAATATTTCATTTACAATAGTGCATTTGTGTTAGGTTCCTAACCCGCACATAGGTAGATTAATATATTCGGATGTAATAAAGGTCAATATTAATAAGGCCTTTCAATAAAATAGAATAAGGTGGATGTAAGAAGACCTAATAGAAAATTCCACTTCTAGAAGGATCTTCCTCTAGATGCTTCTCTTGATAGACATATTTAGTATAAATAAGGGTCGAGGGTATGAAAACCCTACCTTGGAGATTATTGTAACAGAGCACTGCTCAATTGGAGGTTGCCCCCTCGAAGAGGCCTGTGAACTTTCCTTTCTGAATCAAAGTGTTATTTTTGTTGTTGTTCTTATATCATTTATGTGTTATTGTGGAGATTATGCTGGATATATTACTGTTATTATGCCATTTCTAGCATTTTATTTATGTTCTGCATATTTATTATATCTGGTATCTTGCAAGTGGTATCAGAGCACTTTCCTTGGCAGAAATTGTGGGAATTTTTTTTCCAAGGTAGAGACGTATTCCGACGTCTTTAAACCACAGAGATCTATCGTTACACGCATAAACCTGTGATTGAGGGTTTCATACACGCAGGAAATACAAGTGGTTCTTAAGTGCACATTTGTTGGCCACCCTTGTAACCCTTGTTGGTACCCCTTCGAGTGGTAGCGCATCAGATAGCACTTGTGTACGGATCGACCTAGATTTCCTAAAGCCCTCTTTAGATAAACCTATCGGCCTCCGAACTGCTATAGTGTCACCGAGAACAACACTCGAGAAGATACTCTCTAGTACTTGGGTAGTCTGGTAGTACGGCTAAGGGTATGGTCTATCCTCCTTAGTTAGTGCCCTGAGATATTGGGCCGAGTACTACTGTTGGACCCCGCACGTATATCAGAGAGTTATAGCACAGGGCAAACCCTTGTCTGTAAAACCCTTGAATACCTAACCCTTGGGGGACAGAAATGTAAACAAATTAAAAAACGACCAAATCTATTTCCATGCAACTGTGTTTGGGTTTCCAAGTAAATACACATCTCTTTATGGTTAAGCATTTGGGGATTTCATCACTACAGTATTCTTCAGACTAGAGTATAACTCCGCAGGTGTTAAAAAAAAAAAGTCTGGAAATTTTTTCACCATTATTTGAGACATGTTCCATTGGATTCATCTCTCTGCCCTTATCACATTCATCCCTATCATTTTTCGAAAAAAAAATTGACCTCGCCCGCCCCTTTTCAGTTCACCCATCCTCATGGCCCATACCCGTAGCCAAGACCTGGAAACTCGCTTCAACACCATGCAATCCATTTTTCTAGAAACCCAAAAAGAAGTGAAACAACTCAGTGTTATTGTTGCCTCCATCGATTCATCCATCAATGCTACCATAAATATAGCCATGCAGTCCTCAATGGAGGAAGTCAAACAAGAACTGACCACCCAACTTGAATCTATCTTTGCATCACTCTGCACCAAACTGAAGATCCCTACAGATGACCATTTCTCTGAAGCACCTCCAAAGAATGAAAGTGAAACATCCTCCCATTCCCATACCTTTCAGTCCCATCACTTTGAATGTGACATACGCCTTCCACGGGTGGACGTGACCAAATTTGATGGCTCAGGCCCCACTGGTTGGGTAACCCAAATGGAACATTGTTTCTCTCTATATGGCATTACAAATGACTTGGCCAAACTCTGGTATGGTGTTCTCCATCTAGATCAAGAACGTTGGTAATGGTGGCAATGGAGAAAAACTTCCCGTGAAGGGTATGTTGCTTGGACCCAATTTGTGACTGAGCTTTATGAACGCTTTGACACAGACACCAACCATTTGGGCCATTTGACAAATTTGAAACAATCCGGAACAGTAGAAAACTTCATAGCTGAATGCCTGGATTTTCGAACAGAGGGCATGAGTGATGCTTTCTTTCGAGAGTGTTTTATTAGTGGCCTCAAGGAGGAGATTCATGCCCATGTCCTCATGGCTCGACCCTCGACTTGGGTGGAGGCTACCAAAAGAGATAAAGAAGCACAACAGGTTGTATCATCTCAAAACTGAAAACCCTCCTTTATCCCTCGCCCTAAGGCCTTCACTCCCACTACTCCCTCCGCCCCATTAAAAATCCAAAAATTGACCAGGGCTGAAATAGCTGAACGCCAACTCAAAGGCCTTTGTTATAATTGTGATGACAAATATTTCCCGGGCCACAAGTGTAAGGAACAAAATCTTTTATGGCCATCTCTGAGGACATTTCAGAAGAGGATGTTGAAACTCACCTTGTGTCTGAGTCACCTGAAATCACTGACATAACCCCTCCCTCAGACCCTCCCGAAGTAGAACCCATCATTTCCCTCAATGCTCTCACTGGATTTTCCACTCCCCAAACCCGCAAGTTAATCGGTTACATCAAGCATCGGAAGGTCATCATTCTAGTTGATAGTGGAAGCGCCCATAATTTTATTCATCTTCGCATTGCCCAAGAAACTCATTGCTACATCGATGTTGTCAACAATTTCCAAATCATGATTGCCAATGGTGGTTCCATGAAATGTGGAGGGCACTATGAGAATGTGCGTCTCCAAATCGGTGACTACCACCTAAAATCCCATATGTTTGCTATCGACATGGGTGGTTGTGACATTGTGTTGGGTGCAGACTGGCTAAGAACTTTGGGTCCCATTCTCATGGATTTTAAAGCATTAACCATGCAATTCAACGAGGAAGGCCACCAATATAAATGTAGAAATTTCGATACCCAAATGAGTATTCCTGTGATTCTCCTGATCTAACAAGTTCCACTATTGTTAAATACAAAATCCCTTCTACTATTACTTTTGTGGAAGCAATTAAACCACGATCACAACCACAATGCACAAAGTGAAATATCAATAACACACAACACAAAAGTTTTATTGGGAAAGAGTAAAGCTAAAAACCCCACTATCATATATTATGTATATCATGAATCATGAAACAATCTCATACAAAAATCTAATCCAAGAGCTTTCAGTACAATACAATCGTCTCACACTGTCATACACAAATCAGCAAATACATGCGCCAATTCATGTGTCCAGACAGCCTGCCTCCTCTGCACAAACTCTACAATCTGAATTCTCACAATGAATCAAATGAATACAATTGCCTCGTTTGCACATGCTCATAAGCATATCCACTGCATGTGTGAAAAAATCACAACTGATAGCCAAACTGTCCCTTTCACCTGTTATCTCAATTGGATCTACATCGGAACTAACATGCATGCAGTTAACTGTGGCAAATCTTCAGTTGCATGTGAGTTCACTGATTAACTGAACTCTCACTAGTGCATGTTTAGTTACAACTAGTACAACTGATATTAGCTCACTTAACTACACTTATAATTCTGTTACAATTCCAAATCACTCAGTTATGAATGAGATAATAGAT
>ML784476.1:582381-599840 GCA_009831015.1 Picea engelmannii
TTCCATCATCGCCCATCTCTATATGCATTCTGAGATCTTTCTCCTCCAAGTCAATGAAAGACTCTTTATCTCCCGTCATGTGGAAGGAAGCGCCACTATCCAAATACCACACCGATCTCGATGCACTTGAAGCCATGCATGCGATCAAAGTGAAATCAAGCTCAAATTGTGAGACAAGAACCTCACCAGTTGCAGCTCCAACAACCATCTTGTTCTTCTTCTTCTGTGAATAGTTAGTAGCGATATGCCCACGTTCATGACAGTGAAAACACTTCACTTTGGACAAATCCAGCTTCTTGACTTTAGACTCGGAATTTGATTGGAATTTTGTCCCTTTCCCTTTCCTTGCCTTGGCAGTCAAAGCACAATCCTCTTCATCATCACGCTTTGATGAAGATCCATCTCTAGTATTTCACCTAAACTCCTCTTGCACCAGTTCCGACCATAGTCGTTCCCAATCCGATAATTTTTCCCTTCCATTGACAGAGTCTTGATAACTGTGCCAACTCTTAGGAAGCCCTAGGAGCGCCAAGCTCACCAAATCATCAGCAGGGACTGTTATTCCCACACTTCCAAGCTCATCCCGACATTGGACAAACTTTGTGAGATATTTTGGAATGGTGTCGCCTTTCTCCAATCTTAATCTTCCTGAGTTTATCTTTGAGCTCCAATTTCCTATGGTCGCTACTGTTTTGGAACAGATCTGTCAAAACCTTCCACATTGCATATGGTGTGGTTTTCCCATGGAGACTTGAGATAATGTGGTCTCATACTCCCTCCAACAGAATCCTCCTCGCCTTCGCCACTTTATTTTTCCATGCATCAAGATTTGCAGTGTTTGTCGCATCCAGCTTAGGAACATCTGCGTCAATGTAACCCTTCAAGCCATTGTCTTTGAGCACTGCCTCCATCCTGTCCTTCCATGAAATGTAGTTAGAGATGACCTCGAGTGCATACTCCAACCTCAAGCCATTGAAATACATTTCGATCTTGAATCAAGTGTCGCACCAAGAAAATCTTGCAAATTTGAATGTTATCCAACCCAAAACTCAACCCCTTCACTTTCCCCTTGCCCTGGGAGGTTCGCACCCCACCTGAGAGCAACCTGAGGGAAGTTCGCACCCTGCCTGTGTATAGCCTGCGAACTTGCATGTCAAGTTCGCACCCTGCTAATGTATTTACCTGCGAGAATGCCCTGGAAGTTCGCACCCTACTCCACTATTAGGGTGAGGGAAGTTCGCATCCTGCTAGTGTATTTACCTGCGAAAATTCCAATGAAGTTCGCACCCTGCCTTTGTCTAGGGTGCGAGAATTTATGTTCTAGAGTTCGCACCCTGCTAGAGACGGGACCTGCGAGAATGTAATTTTGTTCTCACCTCACTTCCATGACTATGTGGCCTCCGTGGCTCTGATACCATGTAGAAATTTCGATACCCAAATGAGTATTCCTGCGATTCTCCTAATCTAACAAGTTCTGCTATTGTTAAATACAAAATCGCTTCTACTATTACTTTTGTGGAAGCAATTAAACCATGACCACAACCACAATGCACAAAGTGAAATATCAATAACACACAACACAAAAGTTTTACCGGGAAAGCATAAAGATAAAAACCCCACTATCATATATTATGTATATCATGAATCATGAAACAATCTCATACAAAACTCTAATCCAAGAGCTCTCAATACAATAAAATCGTCTCACACTGTCATACACAAATCAGCAAATACATGCGCCAATTCCTGTGTCCAGACAGCCTGCCTCCTCTGCACAAACTCTGCAATCCGAATTCTCACAATGAATCGAATGAATACAATTGCCTCGTTTGCACATGCTCATAAGCATATCCACTACATGTGTGAACAAATCACAATTGATAGCCAAACTGTCCCTTTCACCTGTTATCTCAACTGGATCTCCATTGGAACTGACATGCATGCAGTTAACCGTGGAGAATCTTCAGTTGCATGTGAGTTCACTGATTAACTGAACTCTCACTAGTGCATGTTTAGTTACAACTAGTACAACTAATATTAACTCACTTAACTACATTTATAATTCTGTTACAATTCCAAATCACTCAGTTATGAATGAGATAATAGATTAATATTTATTGTCTAATTTAATTAAGGGAAAACTAAATTAGACACATGTTTCTTGTTGACTTTTCAACAATAAATTCCAAGGCATCATTATTGGTTCACCTGAGGTCATTAGTTCCCATCGCATGGAAAAGTTGCTCAAAAAAGGTCATTCTGGTGTCATTGCCCAACTCCATGCCATTCAAGCAACAGAAACACCCCCGGTGCCGCATGACCTCCAAGCTCTCCTTTCTAAACATCAAATGGTATTTTTCACTCCCCAAGACCTCCCTCCTTCCCGTGGTGTTCATGATCATTCCATTCCCCTTGTATCAGGAAGCCTTCCTCCCAATATCCATCCATATCACCACCCCTTCTCACAAAAAAATAAAATTGAGAAAATGGTCCAGGAACTCCTTAATGCAGGCATTATCTGCCGTAGTACAAGCCCTTACTCTTCTCTTGTAGTCATGGTCCTGAAGAAAGAAGGTTCTTGGAGAATGTGTCCTGACTTTCGTGCCCTCAACAAACTGACCATTAAAGACAAATTCCCCATTCCTGTCATTGATGACCTCCTGAATGAATTGAATGGCACCCAACTCTTTACTAAACTTAATCTTCGCTCGGGCTATCACCAGATACATATGAAAGAGGCAGACATTCCCAAGACATCCTTTTTCACTCATGAGGGCCACTATGAGTTTTTGGTCATGCCCTTTGGCTTGTGTAATGCCCCCTCCACCTTCCAAAGCCTCATGAATCATGTCTTTCGTCCCTTTCTCCGTCATTTTGTCTTAGTTTTCTTTGATGATATCCTCATCTATAGAAAAACCTAGACCAACCATCTTACTCATGCGGATCAAGTTCTCCATCTCCTCTCCCAGCACCAATGTTTTTTGAAACAGTCTAAATGTGCTTTTGGTGCCTCAAAAGTAGAATACTTGGGTCATCTGGTTGGCAAGGATGGCGTCAGGGTGGATCCAAAAATGATTGAAGCTATGCAATATTGGCCGCACCCAAAGACTCTCAAAATCTTGCATGGATTTCTTGGCTTAACAGGGTATTATCGCAAGTTTGTTAAGAAATACGGAAAGATTGCAACACCTCTCACTGCTCTCCTAAAAAAGAACTCTTTCACTTGGACTCCAGCCGCTGCTCAAGCTTTTCAAACCTTGAAGACAGCCATGTGCACCACTCCGGTTCTGGCCCTTCCTGATTTCACAAAGACCTTTGTGTTGTAATGTGATGCCTCAGAGAAAGGAATCAATGTTGTCCTTATGTAAGAGGGTCGACCTTTGGCCTTCACCAGTAAGCAACTTTCTGAAAGGAATCCAGGAAAACCCATTTATGAGAAGGAAATGTTGGCTATTCTGCATGTCATTGAGTTGTGGCGCCCTTATCTCTTGGGGAAACGCTTCCAAATCAAGACCGACCATCAAATCCTCAAGTACTTTCTGGAACAATGCATTTCCTCCCAGGAGCAACAAAAATGGGTGACTAAGCTCTTTGGTTATGATTATGAGATCATTTACAAGAAGGGAAAATACAATGTAGTGGCGGATGCACTCTCCCAAAAATATAAAGAAGAAGGATCCATTTTTTCTCTTTCCTTCATTGTACTTGATTGGCTCCAAGATGTGTGCCAGGAATGGCTTCAAGATCCCAAAAGTTCACATCTGATCCAACAATTGCAGACCAAGGCTCTGGCTCCCCCAGGGTACTCTTGGCTCCAGGATGAGCTTCGATACAAAGGTTGTTTGTATTTAAGTAAACAATCAAAGCTTAAATCCACGGTACTTTCTGAGCTTCATGCTACACCCACAGCGGGGCACTCAGGGTTCACCAAAACATATGACAGAGTCAAACGTTCTTTTTTCTGGGATGGTATGAAACAGGACATCTGTAATTTTGTAGCTGAATGTGAGGTGTGTCAACGCAACAAGGGAGAAATATTCAAATCTCTGGGCACACTAAAACCACTTCCGATTCCACCGGCTATTTGGAAGGATATCTCTATGGACTTTATTACCGGCTTACCCAAATCAGGGAATAAATCAGTCATAATGGTGGTTGTGGATCACCTTTCCAAGTATTCTCATTTCTTCACTCTTCAACACCCATTTACTGCATCCACGGTGGCTCAACTTTTCATGGACCAGGTCTTCAAGCTTCATGGCATGCCGCACTCTATTGTTTCTGATCGTGACCCAACTTTCACAAGCAATTTTTGGCAAGAACTGTTTAAGCTCCAGGGCACCCAATTGCATCTTAGCAAAGCTTATCATCCCCAGACTGATGGTCAAATAGAAGTTGTCAACAAGTGTTTGGAAACATATCTGAGGTGTTTTTCTTCTGAAAAACAACATCAGTGGGCTCAATGGCTAGCCCTAGCCGAATGGTTGTACAACACTTCCTACCATACAACTACTCGCATGACTCTTTTTGAAGTGGTATATGGACAGAAGCCACCTTCAGTTCTCTCATACTTACCAGGTACCTCGAAGGTCCAGGCGGTTGACCAAACACTTACAGTTCGAGAGGATATCCTTTGTACCCTTAAAGAGAATTTGGTCATGGCACAAAATCGCATGAAGCAACAAGCAGATCAAGGTCGCTCTGAACGTCAATTTGCAGAAGGGGATCAGGTGTTTCTGCGACTACAACCATACAAGAAAACGTCCCTCAAGGCCGAGCATTGTTAGAAGCTAGCACTCAAATTTTATGGTCCTGATACATTTCTCAAGCATGTGGGGCAAGTCGCATATTAGTTAGCTCTTCCCAGTCAGTCAAAGCTACATCCATTTTTCCATGTTTCATGCTTAAAGAAGGTGATTGGAACTAGGTGCCAAATTCAAACCAACCTTCCCGAGTTAGCTAAATAAGGATCCATTTGGCTACAGCCAGAAGCAGTTTTGGACCAACATGAGCATCGCCTATGTCAGAGAACCATCAAGGAAGTGCTAGTCCAGTGGAAAGATACGAATCCAATAGATGCCACTTGGGAACCAACTACCGTTCTACAGCAGTTTCCTCATCTCAAGCCTTCAGGACAAGGTTGTTTTTAAGGGGGCGGACATGTTAGGGTCCTAACCCACACATAGGTATATTAATATATTCGGATGTAATAAAGGTCAATATTAATAAGGCCTTTCAATAAAATAGAATAAGGCAGATGTAAGAAGACCTAATAGAAGCTTTCGCTTCTAGAAGGATCTTCCTCTAGATGCTTCTCTTGATAGACATATTTAGTATAAATAAGGGTCGAGGGTATGAAAACCCTAGCTTGGAGATTATTGTAATAGAGCGTTGCTCGATTGGAGGTTGCCCCCTCGAAGAGGCCTGTGAACTTTGCTTTCTGAATCAAAGTGCTATTTCTATTGTTGTTCTTATATCATTTATGTGTTATTGTGGAGATTATGCTGGATATATTACTGTTATTCTGCCATTTCTAGCATTTTATTTCTATTCTGCATATTTATTATATCTGGTATCTTGCAATTTGTTTCGAGCTGTAACAACCATGTTATCTTTGTCGTCGATAAAATTCATATAAAAACTGAATTTAGCAACCTCCGCAGCAATAGCATCCCAAATTACATGTTTGGCTCCTTGCAATAACATCTTGCCCTTTAACCTATTTTTTAGCTTGTTCACTCTCTCCTACAAATATTGATTTTCTCTGTGGACTTGAGCTATCTTTTCATCCTTCACTTTCATCTCCTGCTTCATCTTTTCCATGTTCTCTTTCAGATTCTTGATCTCACCGTTTTTAATATTACCTGGGACATAGCTTGGACTAACCCCTCAGTGCTTGATCCATCCTCTGTAATTGTAGGTATAATGACTTCCATGTCTGATGTTTTTGTCTGCACCAGTGACCAATGTTATTTCTCTTTCTCCAATTGTAGCAGTTTAGCCTTGTAATCGAGTGCCTCTTGTCTGAATATTTCTTTCTCCTCTTCCAATGAGGCCAATTCTGTTATCTGTGGATGATCTGTAGGTGACATCTTCAGACTTTTATTTAGACTTTGGATCATCTTGTCCTTTTCATTCAAATAATATTTCAACCCCTGAGGACCTTCAAGCTCTAGTTTTTTCAACTGTGTCATCCAGGCTTTGTTGGACACTTTTTCCTATTTCAGTTTTCCATCTAGTTTTGACGCGTATGTTGTTAACCTTGCAACCTTTAGTGCCAAGCTTAGATAATCAAAATATAACATGTCACTGACATTCCTATGAAATTTTATCTTATCGAGGGAAACAATTTTTTCATAGTGCACTTTGATCTCAAAGACTTTATCATCATCAACCACTACAATGTTAAACATATTTTTCTCCACATCCCTAACTGAGAGTAAGGAAGCCTCGTGCTGAGAATTCCTTTCTACTTCAGGTAAAAGATATCTTATTTCACTATTTTCCATACTTCCTTTCATATCATATTGATTCATTAAATCTCCCTTGGACTGATACACTACCCCAGGTGTCTGACCAAATATGTATTTCCTATTGTTGAAGACCTTCATGCTGCTTTTGTTTTGTGGCCTGCTTTTTGAAATGGTTTCTTTGTTCTTGGTTGTGGCCTATACCATTTCCATGCACATTTTCCCTTTGAGATCTTCTTCTTCCAAGTCAACTACTTGAGATGATGATGTGATTTTCATCCTTTTGAGAGTGTCTTGCTGGCTACTGGTGTCTAGTGCTTCTTAACTGCTCCTCTTACTGTAAACGGTCATTTTAGGATCTTTGATAACCAACTTAGGGGAAGTTTTTCGTGTTGGGCTCGACTAAGGAGTTGGTTTTGTTTGTTTCATTTGGTCTTGATGTATGGTGACCTCCATTTTCGCACTGGTCTCTAGGTTGGTCAACTTATCGAAACCCTCAACATGTTCATGTTCATAGGGGCCTTGTCTACTGGCCAATCTTCTCTTTGATATGATCTGATCAGGATCATATCTTCTCCCTTGCAACTGTGTGAAACCAAATTTACTGAGCTTGGATTTAATCTGGGGCAAACAAGACTTACTCTTCACCACGAAGGGACCTACCATGAAAGGAAATTTCAGATTAGAAGCCTTGTGTGCTTTCATAAAATGTTCAGTCTCTTAGATAATTCTTTGTATTATAAATTCCAAAGCGAAGACCTTGGGCATCAGAAAAACTAGTAAAAGATAAGGTCCTTCTTGGTATCCATATACCCAAATCAAAGTAGATTGTGTGAAAAACACCCAATCTCCTACCATGATCTCTAGATTCGGCTGTAGTGAGATTTTCATCTCTTCCATAACTCTCGGTAGATCTGACCCAAAAATGAGACTATGTACCCTAGACATAATCTTGTTGATGAAGATGAGCATGGTGATCCTTTTGCACTCAGTCGAAATAAAATCCATCTCAGGAAATTCGGTTTTGTTGGACTCCAGAAACATCCTGAGCAAGTGCGTGTAGTATCTTAAGTGTCTCAACAAGCTGAAGTTGACCAATTGTTGATGTATATTCTCTGCAATAAATTCGTCAAAACTGACACAAACTGACTGACCAAATAGAAAACAAATCAATAGGAAACCTAACATGACCTCTACCAAAAACTTGTCATTGTCTAACCCTAAAATTTGACTTAGCAGGGAACAAGCCCACTGGACTTCAAAAATCATGATGCTTACACTGGCAGGTAACAAAAGACTCTCTGAATGATGTTCAGGCTTGACTATGGTCTACAGAAATAAGGTTTTAACTTCGGGAGGACACTCTCTATAAAATTTGATCATTCTATGCTCCTCGAAGGGCTCTGACACTATGGGGGAGGCATCTGGCACACTAAGAGCATGCCAGATTGATGGACTGTCTACTTTACACAAAAATTTGAATCCGAATTTATTTAAAATGACTCTTTCTCCCTTAGAATATCACTCTGCACACCAGCTTACAAATTCGGGGAATGGAAAGACCATTTCTACAATGTAAGGGATGATGGAGGCTTCAACCGCTTTGAGGAAAGGTATGTGTGTTCCAACATTGTTCAACAAATTTGATCTAGACACGGAAATGGGTGATACGGTTATCTCTGTGTCGAAAAAGTCAAAATGTCTGTTAATTAGGGCTTCCTCCCTAGAGGATATATCTTGTTCATTTACGGATAAAACGATAAGACTAGCATCCATGGTGAAGAATACCTATCAAGCAGCAAAAAAAATGTGAGTCTGGTTCGGTTCTGAGATTTGAAATTTGAATGGAAGCTTCATTCCAAGTTTTCAAACATTCGAAGACTTTGAATTATCATAGAATAATGTCGGGAGGTTCCTCCTTTTATATGTATCTATTGGCATCGGGGGTTGGAGAGAACAGTTTCTAGTGAACCGCTTTTCACCCCAATGTGCCTCTAAGGGAACCACGCGTCCATGATTCAAACCATGGTAGTTTTCCCCATCCTTCCCTCTATCGATTAATCTTTGTGTTGTTTCGATCACCAATATGCGCCTCAGCAGTTGATTCGGGTCGCTTTATGGATCGACGGTTCACATTTTCCTGGCGGCTTTGGCATTGGGGGGTTGAAGGAAGTGGTATTAGTCAGACTAATTTTTCCCCCGATGTACCTCTACGGGTGCCATGCATCCCGTAATGAAACCGTGACTATTTTCCCCCACCTGACCTCGATCACTTAACCTTCACATTAGTTAAATCTTTGATACGCACCTCAACCATTGATCTGGGTTGCTTTTAGGATCAACAGTCCACCGAGTCTTGCTCTTTGCATCTCCACTATTTTGTCTGTAATGTTTCCAGATATAGCCGGGCCTTCTAATCTATCATATCTCTGTGTTCATATAATCCTTCACTAACATTTTTAAGCTCGGATACCATCCAGAAAATATTATGGTGATAACACTTCCAATCCTTTACAACACATTATAGGGGACACAATATTTGGGTGCTAATTTATTTCACTTTTTTTCTCTTGAGAGATATCTGCTTATATGGTTGTAGCCTAAAAAATACCCAATTCCCCACTTCAAATTCCCTTTCACTATGATGTTGATCTTCTTGTTGTTTCATCCTATTTTGTGTCATAAACAAGTTGTCCTTCAATAATTTCAGAACCACTTGTTGGTGCTCTATGTGGTCCTCCACTGCCTGAACCTTTGTACTCCCTTTCAAGGGAGATGTGATGGATGGAGGGTGATATCCATAAAGTGCCAAAAATGGGGAAATTTTTTATGAAGTATGGAAGGATGTGTTGTACCACCATTCTGCTAAGGGAAACAACTTAATCCATTGTGTTTGTTATTAGATGAAATTCAATGAAGATATACTTCTATAAATTTATTCACAATATCAATTTTCCCATTGGATTAAGGATGGTAAGATGTGATGTGAGCCAATTGAGTACCCACAGAAGAAAATAATTAAGTCCAAATTAAAATTTCCAATGAAAATTGAATCTTTGTCACTTACAATAATCTTGGGGACTCCATGTAGCTTTTGAACTATTTCTATGAATTTTGTGGCTACTATACTTGCTTTAAAATGGGCATACTTTGTCAGTCAATACACTACTACCATGATGATATTTTTTCCTTCAAATTTGGGTAAAAGTATAGTAAAATCCATTGAAAATTCTTCCCATCATTGACCTGATATAGATAATGGTTGTAGGAGACATGGTGTCTTGATTGAGTCTTCCTTATTCAATTGGAAGACAACAAATTTAGAAAAAAAAAATTGAACATTAGCTCTAATACCTTCCTAGAAATAGTTATTCTTGATCTTGTGGTATGTTTTCAAGAACCCTAAATGTCCTCCTATAGGAGAAGTGTGCAATTCCAGAAGGACCTTCTGTTTGAGTTGGGAATTATTACATAAATATAGATGATCATGATACCATAGTAAATCATTCTTCCATACAAATTTATCTAATGCAATAGGGTCCTCTTGTAGTTGTTGAATGATCTTTCATACCTATTGATCTTTCCTCCATTCTATCCTTGCTTCTTCCACCCAATGATATCATGGAATAGAAATAGCACATAGTGAACCTTTTGTTTCTTCTTCTTTCCTTGAAACTGCATCTACCACAATATCATGTTTTCCTTCATTGTAGGTAATTTCAAAGTCATAACCTAGCATATTTGTAAGCCATTTTTGTTTCTATTTTGAAGAGAATTGTTGCTCCAACAAGTACTTCAAACTATCACGATTTTTTTTTAATTTGAAGTGTCTTCCTATTAGGTAAGGATACCATTTATTAACTGCATGTAGTATGGCCAACATTTCATTTCATAAATGGGGTCGGGTAAGTTTTTTATGTTTGTTTCTTTCAAAGGAAAGGGGCATTCTTCTTGCATTAAAACTTCACAAATTCCTTGTCTTGAGGCATCACACTCCACAATAAATGTTTTTGTGAAGTTAGGTGTGGCTAGGACAAAAGTTGTACACATAGCCTCCTTAAGTTCATAAAAATATTTGGTTTCTTCTTAAGTCAAAGAAAATGTTTCTTTCTTTGATAATGTTGTTAGAGGTGCAACTATTTAACCATAGTTCTTGACAAAATTGTAGTAATAATAATAATAATCTATTTTAAGGTCATGGCTAAGCCACACCAAATTGGTGTATGAGACCCCCTTGTTTGTGGGACAAGGGACCCCCCTCTGCCCAACGATTTGACTGGTAAAGTCAACGAAGGTATACATACCCTACCCCCCTCTGGATTTGAACTTGTGACCTCTTAAGAGGAAACACATGTTATTAACCATTAGGCCCACTCAATCATAAGAATCCTCAAAAATTCTTCAAGGTTTTAAAAATTGGTCATTCCCTCATAGATTTAATTTTTCTATGGTCCACTTTTACACCTTCATGAGATACAATATGACCCAAATATTCCAATTCTTGAACCCCAAAGGAACACTTGGAAGGATTTGCATAAAGTTATTAGTCTTCCAAAAAATTTAATACTCTGTCAACATGTTGTACATGCTCTTACCAAGATTTGTTGTAGATTAGTATGTCATCAAAAAATACTAACACAAATTTTCTAAAGGTTTGAAAATATAATTAATAAAGCTTTGAAATGTTGAAGGTGCATTAGCAAGTCCAAATGGCATAACAAAAAACTCATAAACAAACAATGAAATTCATAGAAAAAATGCCATGAAATGTGTGTGTGTGTGTATTCAACATCGTCTAAATTGTACATTTTTTACAAAATGGCACATTGTTCCCAATATACAAAACGACAATAAGTGCCCTAACATAGAAAAATACCATATGGTGTCCTATATACAAAATGGTAGTCATTGGTCACTCATTGACTACTTCCACCCTCACAACTATTAGGAGCATCCCATAAATCAATATTTCTTCTCTTACTTGAAGAAGCATCTCGAGTGGTTTTGCGCCTGGGCATAGTTCATCACTCTGGAGACTATAAAAAGAAATAACATTCTTATAAGTTATTTTCCACAATTAATTAAAATACTTACAAAATGATACTTTGGAATTCAACCTAATACAACTCACCGTAGATCATATCGACAAGTGTGAGGGTGTTAACCTCCTCCACAACCCTAATATCTCAATGCTCCCACCATGCATCAATTACAAGGTTCAAATCATGAAATTTAAACAAAATGCATAAAATAGATTCCATTCATGATATATAAAAATTGATCATCAACACATTATATCACTGTGAATAACTTGAGAAACAATGGAGAGTCATTGGCAGGTGGAGCACTCGGATGTACAACCTTCTCTGAGGAAACATCTATTGTGGTAGCCACACTGGATGGCATAGATGGAAATGGAGGCGGGGATGGGTGGCATACAAGTGCATCCACTATGGATGGATGGGATATAAAATATGGTGGGGGTGAGCAGAAATAAACCCCCATGAGTTGTACATGGATGGTATAACCCTTGGCTTGTAAGCAGGTAACCCAAGATCCATGGCAAGGTGCCCAAGGACTGAACTAGCCCCATAACTAGAGAAAAGTGATGCAACTTGCATACATATTAATAATATTTTTATTAGTACCAAAAAGAAAAATTCAACAAAATAAATAAAGCAAATTTGAGATTTAACTCAACACATGATACTTGTAAAGGTGGTGATCACGTTTCCATCCCAGGTGGACATTGTCTGTCACTGTATGGTACCAAAACTTGTAGAAACATAAGAACATTATATTTGAGGATGACAAAAAATAAAGAATTCGCTATGGTGAATTTATCAAATGTGACACATACCTATGTATGTGGTACACTGAATGAACAAGTTGCCTCTACTATTGAATCAGTGGTGGAGACCGACATTGATGCATATATCGGCATAGGGGGTTTGTTATCAGGGCGTAAAAACTACAAAACGTCATACAATAAGATATCAAAATAAATACACATAGAGATAGTGTTTAGATATTAATCTTATATAAGATATCTTATATAATTATGAATAACATAGAGAACATAGAGATATCTTCTCTATGTTCTCCATCGGCCCATAACAAGTCTTCTCGCAACTCGAGCATCTATGAGGCTCACATGAATGACTTCTCTCTCCATGTGCCTTGTCTTGGCTACACTCTGTTGTAAGGGTTGAAGGTCCGACCCTTCTTCCAATGTCACTTGCAAACACCTTGTGCCGAGATAGTGAAAAACAACTCACATGCGACACTGGACTCTGAGTCAATGCTAATAAAGATACATATTCCTGTTGGATTCCCTCTGCAATGGGAGGATGTTGGACAGGTGGGTTAGACCTTTTCCTAGGAGGACGAGGACATAGTATAGGGTCACACCTAACATACTCTCTGTCTTGTGTAGACTTTAGAACCAACCCTTGGAAATCACCAACGTGAAAGTAGTTGACATGGTCACCCAAAATAAATTATGCCCATAAATTCCTCAAGAAATATAGAGGTATCTCCCTGTTATTACAAGGAGGTTTTCCAAACACCATGAAACATCTATCCATCCAGTTATCCCTAAATTGTGGGTGGATGCACCAATCCATACAAATAAGTCTCTTGTTGATAGGTGGTTGTAATATGGATCTAGGATCAATAAATAGAGACATCAGATCTTGTTTCAAAATATTCAAGTCTCTGACTTGGTTTTCATTGAGTCTAGTCCTGTAATAGTCGAACATCCTAGCCCTGTATTCAGAAATACTGGTTAATTGCCCTTAGGCACTTACAATGGATGATAACATGGATTTCACTGAAGTGGCCAAGGGAAATCAACTAGGATCTCTTGTACCCCTTAAGTCATGGACAATTGATCTCAAAGTGGTCAACCCTTCATCAATTTGTGTGTTTATGTTTAGTGGTTGTGGGGGGTTGGGGTTTTCTACACCTTTGTGTGGTTGTGTGGGGTTTTTATTGTCTCCATGTTCCATCTTAATTATTTTGTTGCAATTTAATAAGGGAGTTCATATAAATTGGGTTGGTTCTTTTAATTAAATTAAGAAATTACAAAAAACATGCAAATAAATAGTTTAAGAATTTAAAAAAAACAAGAAAATAATCACAAACACATACCTAGATTGTCTCTGAGATGGTGTTAGGACATTATATTGATTCCAAAAGTTTCTTCTTCTTCAAAGGTGAGTGGAAACAACCTACAAATAACATCATTGTGAACAATCTTAAGTAATTGTAACTTGCATTCATAATTTATAATATGTTCATATGCAATTATATTTCCTTCACTATTAAACTTTACTAATAAATATGCTACCTTTCTTAGAAGTTCATGTAAAGGCCCTTGTAATACAACTATGGTATTGTCCTCCCATGCAAGGATAGGGGATAGGGATTAAATATGAGATGCACTTAAATATAAGATGTGTTTAATATTAATACACTTTATTCATACTCCATTTATAAATTGTTTCATGCATATTTTTTTTATCAAATGTTTCGTTAGCTAGAGTTGCATCTTCCATTCACTCCTCACCCCAACCATTACCAATTAGGATAGGTAAACGAAGGTGGTCAATCCTTGTATGTTTCTTAGAAATATGAAGTTATACTTTTCTATCAATCCCCAACTCCATAACACTATTCTTTGGAATTACATCCTCCTAGATTGTGAAACATTGATATTAGGTAAGACACACTAGTTTTATATACATAATCCAATATGTCTCTCTCATGAAATTTAACACCCTCACTAAAGATAGCCACAAATATCACTTTCATTCCTTAGCCGCACCTAAAATAAAATCCAAGTATAGCTTAAAAGTCTATTTTTTGGCACACACCTATTTCTTATTTGGGTTTCTTATTTTTAGTAGAGGGAATCAAGTGCCATCCTCACAATGTAGATTCCCTCTTGAAGTGGCCTTACCCGATCCGGATTATTTTCAGCACGAAATGAGAGCGGAGATATAATAAAGAAATGCATAGAGATATCGCAGATATTCAATAATATAATATAAATATATCATATATGCAACCATAAACACAGATATACAGTAATACACGATTTCTATTAATGAAAGAAATGTACAAAGACTGTAAAATACAGAGTGAAAGACTCGCTAGAATGGTGGCAGCTTATCTCTAAGAAGAGATGTGACGGCTACTCACATTCGCAAGAAGATCGATACAATGAGGCTCTGAAGTCTCTTTTACAATAAACGAGAATTCCAAGAGTCCTAGACATCCAAAAACCTAACCCTAGGAGATGAAGCGCCAAAAGTCATGTGGGCCCCGTTTGGGTAAGTTAGTACATCAACTTCCCGGGGTTGTAACTTTTGCATATGATCTCTGTTTTAGGCATATGATAGCTCATTCGAAAGGTATCGTCGAGGAGATTCATTTTGGGGGATCAATAATTCCTTTGGCTATCGTTGAGAACCTCGATCTTGAAAAACCTTCATTTAACCCCTCAAAATGGCCCCAGAAGTTAAAACCTGCTAAAAATAGTAAATTGTAAAAATTGTCAGAAAGTTATTTTGAGTCTGTTGGAAAAGGTGGGTGGCCACCGATATCCACATGGATCAATCCTCCCTCCTTAGGAAGAAATGGTATCCATCGCGTTGAGTTCCTAGGGGAGAAGGAAAAGCGTTTGTTGAATCTACATCTCGGTGAGCTGCCTGTCTTGCTGGAGACATCGCACTGCTCAGTTTGTGGAAGTCTATCATGAACCCATTGAGGTTGAGGTTGTTCAACAAGTCAGGATTCATGAGAGGATGTTTTGTAGAAGGAATATTTGCATTTTGCTGCAGCCTTGTCAACCTGCTTCTGTAGGATAGAAGGTGCTTGGGGCGAGGCTGTAGTGGTTGCAGTGTCCTTATGTTCTCCTTTTGAACAGATTGTGAAGAAGATAAATTTTGCAGTATGAGATACTACTTTGCGACACTTTTTAGGTGGAACAGTAGTGGGAACTACCTCTGGTATTCTATAGAGATGACCCCCCAAAGTGACAATAACACTACGAGGTCGAGACTCATAAATAGCATGGCGCTTCCACATATATGGTTGACCCAAGAGAACATCACAGACATCCAGTGGGGCAACATCACATAATACCTCATCCTTGAAGGGTTGGATGCCATATGACAATCGACACTGTTGGCTGACACAAAGATCTCGTCCTTGGCGAAGCCACCAGATGTTGTATGGTTGCGGGTGTGGTGTTGTCGACAATCCCAACTGTTTGACAACCTCTGTTGAGATGAGGTTATTTTGGCTTCCGCTATCAACAATAAAATGCAGCGGGGTCCCCTTCACCCACATCTATGAATGAAAAAGGTGCTCCCCCTCTTCAGGATCTGTTGGTTCTTTTGGTTGAATTGTTGTGGTCGCGATAATAGCAGTGGGGTCTGCATCAATGATCTTTCCTTTACCGGTATTTTCAGAATCAGATTCTGAATCAGGGTTCGTCTCCTTATCTTTGATATCGGCTACCAATGACTATTTTGACCGACATTCATCGGTGTTGTGCCAGGGGCTTTTGTGGAAATCGCACCATTTTCTGGTTTCCTTCTTTGTCTTCCCGTGACCCTTCTTTTCTTGTGTCTTGGATTGGTTTTCAAGAGACTGTTTGTTAGGGTTGTCTTTGTCATACTTTGGTTGTTGTGGATTTGCAGACCCGAACTCCCGTTTGTTCTGGTGCCTAAATTTCTACTCAATTTTAACAGCATATCGATAGGCATCACTGAGTGATGAGATGTCCAGAAAATCCATTTTAGTTTGGATGTATCTGTGTAGAGCCCCACGGTATTTCAGAACCAAATGTCGCTCGGAGCCTTTGATACCCAGCTTGGTGCGCAAGGTATGGAAGGTATTGGTGAACTCCGGAACTGCTTGGCCGCTCTCTTGCTGCAGTGTGGTCCATCTCATGTATTGGTCCTCATAGTTGCCAACAGGGTAATACTGTTCCTTTACCGCATCCACAAAAAAATCCCAAGTGGGGTCGGCCCCATATATTCCAGACTCCTCTGTGGAACTTTTCTCCCAGTAAGTTTCCCACCGATGTTTGACATGAGGGAGAGATTTAAGGAGTGCGAAGGTGATCTTTTCTTTGTCAAAAAAATTGTGAACAGAGAAATAACCTTATAGCAGAGTTAACCATTTTTCTAGGGCTTCTGCATCTATCTGTCCTTCAAATATAGGAATATAAAAATTAACTTGTACCTTGAAAGGCGAGGTGCCTCCAAAGTGGCCGCTTGATGAAGATGTGTCTGATGCTATCGATAGGCGTTGAAGGATGTGGGCAAAATTCTCCATCATTTCATCCCTCTGTCACGTGAGAGCTTGCTCAAGCAACAGATTGATAGGATCGTTTGCTCCGTCGTTTTTCTTTTCTTCCGCCATTGAGGGTTTCTTGGGTGTGCGAGAGCGATTGTCTTCAAGAGAGACAAACTCGAGACCCAACTTTCTATACTCGGACCTTGTCGGGGACATGCACTGAAAAAAACGATCAAGAGCAACTTTCTCTAATACCACTGATCCAGATTATTTTCGACATGAAATGAGAGCGGAGATATAATAAAGAAATGCACAGAGATATCGCATATATTCAATAATATAATAGAAATGTATCATATGTGAAGCCATAAACACAGATATACAGTAATACATGATTTCTATTAATGAAAGAAATGTACAGAGACTGTAAAATACAAAGTGAAAGACTCCCTAGAATGGTGGCAACTTATCTCTGAGAAGAGATGTGACTGCTACTCGCATTCGTAAGAAGATGGATACAATGAGGCTCTAAAGTCCCTTTTACAATAAACAGGAATGCCAAAAGTCCTAGACATCCAAAAACCTAACCCTAGGAGATGAAGCGCCAAAAGTCATGTGGGCCCCGTTTGGGTAAGTTAGTACATCAACTTCCCGGGGTCGTAACTTTTGCATACGATC
>ML784476.1:600833-625990 GCA_009831015.1 Picea engelmannii
AAAAAAAAAAAAAAAAAAAAAAACCTAAAAATATACTATTTGAAACAGACCACATTCTGATTTAGACCTGACACCGCTCTGACCCTTTGCAACAGGCCAGAAATAATCACTTAAATTTATAAATCCAACAATTTCACGTCGAATTTTAGATAAATATCCCTAAAAAATATTAAACCTACTTCAATAAAAAAAAAAAAAAACCTAAAAATATACTATTTAAAACAGACCACATTCTGATTTAGACCTGACACCCCTCTGACCCTTTGCAACAGGTCAGAAATAATCACTTAAATCTATAAATCCAACAATTTCAGGTCGAATTTTAGATAAATATCCCTAAAAAATATTAAACCTACTTCAATAAAATAAAAAAAACCTAAAAAAATACTATTTGAAACTGACCACATTCTGATTTAGACCTGACACAGCTCCGACCCTTTGCAATAGGCCAAAAATAATCACTTAAATCTATAAATCCAACAATTTCACGTCAAATTTTAAATAAATATCCCAAAAAAATATTAAACCTACTAAAAAAATTGAAAACCTAAAAAAAAAATTAGAAAAACTACTATTTGAAACAGACCACATTCTGATTTAGACCTGACACCGCTCCGGCCCTTTGCAACAGGCGCCGCTCATGCCTTTCCCGGGAAGTTGGACCGGGCCGAGTGACCCAGCCCATGATTTACAGGAATCGTGGACGCGTAAATCCCAACCAAAATTTTAATGTCTTGGTTGTAACAGAACTTCGTGGATTTGCGTATTTCTCCATCAAACTTTTGTATTTATCGTAACATTGAATCTACACGTCCGTATCATAGGGACCTTACAAGACTTTTAAATTAAATTCAGTGCAAAAGTAAATGTGTGTCGGTATCACAGTGACCTTGCAAAACTTTGAATAAAATAAATGTGCAGCGGATAAAGAAATTCTCCACCACCCATTCCTTATCCAGAATGGCTTAAAAAGGTAATGAAAACCAACCTGGTTTCTCAGCCCTGTGGGAGTAACAACCAACACCCAATCTTTCAAAGTGGGTAAGAAAACTAAGTATAAAAAATGTTACAATCATTGCAAATATAATGATTCTTACTCTTGTTTTATTTGTCATGAAAATCTAAGTATTTTAAGGAATGGGAAAACTCAAGGGAAAAGGGCACACCATCTATAATTACTACCTACTACTTTGCAGAAACTTCAACCAAGGCACTAAATTGTTTTTGTTTTTAGTGCATGTAATATATTTTATGAGTTCTTCCATAATTCTTTTATGGTTAATCTTCATGATTTGGTTCACCTTTTTCTTACACATAATACAATAATGAGGTTTCCAATCCAAAGAGCATAGCTAAAATAGTTCTCTTAAAACTTTTTCCAAGAATATCTCAAAAATTATAATTATGATAGTTCACTTAATATTTAATGTTATTGTTTTCAATACATAGTTTTTTAGTTATTCAATATTATATTATTCTTTTAGGAAGGACATATGGCAGCTCTAGGTTGAGCAAGTTTTTCACATTTTATATATATCTTAATATTAAAACTAAATGAATGATTCAGGCAATTCTTAAATTTACAAGTCATTCACTTAATTTTTAAAATCTTAAAATTGACTGAAAAATAAAAAATAAAATCCACACATATATATATATATATATATAATAACAATATATCTTATAATATCTAATATAATACAATAACAATATATAGCATAATATTATAACAATTTCCTAAATTTTAATGTTGATTTTTGTGTAAAGCATACTTAACACAAGTTATAAATTTTATAGCAAAGGCCATGCATATTACATGTTACAAATTCTAACTTACTTGCAAGTTGCATGCATAGTACATTTCATAAGTTACAAATATTATAGCAGTGCACATTGCTATTTAAGAAAGCAAATCCAAAATAATTCAATGATATTTATTATTTCATTATAATAATAATCATAATTATTTTAAATTTTGCAATCCATAACTTTTGTTATTATTTTTACAACAACCATTCATAATAGTAAAAAGGAACAAAAACAATGCAATTTCATAATAATTTTATGTTGTGCTTGAGATGCTTTTGTATTTACAATAAAAATTAACAAAAACACATATGACACATAATATTTAAATGACACGGAAAAATAAAATTAAAGCATTACAATAAGGACAATTTTAAGGAGAAATCATCATTTCACTTATGATTTGTTTTATTTCACAATTGAAATCAATATAGAGGATTAATTTCCTTCATATCATTTCTTTAACTCATTGAATCATTTTTCATAGTATTATCAGTGAAATCAAGAAACCTTATTGTTTTATGTTATATAATTATCATTGAAAGCAATGGACCCTATTGTTTTATGTTATATCATTGTTAAAATGAATACAAGTACTTGATTGTGTTATTGTTTTGCATTAAATTAGTGCAACTAATTGCTCTAAATCATTCATCATTGTGTTCATTTTCTTACTATGATCTCTTCAATTAATTAATTTTTCATATTATTATCATGAAATCAATGCTCCTATTGCTCTTAAATAGTAATTAATAATAAAAGTAAATACTAAAGTAATAATAAATATATATATAATTTTGTTAGAAACATGCCAACAAATTTCTCAACATGCACATGCATGCAGTTATATTTAGAATATCCATGCATGCACTTTTATGTTAACAATTTGTGTAAGTGATAGATCTTATTATAATCAGTTTGTGTAATTTTTTGAGTGATGTTATATATACTAGCATACCTATGGAGGTGAGTGTGCAATGTGTGTAGAATGTGTGAGCAAGGTACAATACTATGGACTGCAGTGTGCATATGAGGAGAAGATGGTTGTATGTATGTGTTGGCTATTGTAATTCTCCCTTGAATAATAAGGATATTGATTATCGTTGCCCATGGTTTTTTCCTGCATTGAGTTTCCACATAAATCACCATGTCAATTATGTGATTGTTGTTCTCGGTTTAATATTGCTTGTTGATGCTCTGGTAAGTGGTATTAGAGCAGGTAAAGTAGGTATCGTAGGTGATCCAAGGCGAATTGTGTACATGTTTCTTGTGAGCCCAAGAACCTTTGGACGTGTTTTTGGCACATAAGGACAAACAAACCGAATTAATAAAAATCTCATATACTCTCTAAGAACAAAAGGTGTGATTGAGTGAGTTTTAGGTCACCGACACTCCCTAGGAAGTGTTAGAGCGCACTCGAATCGTGCACCACAGAGCGCCACTAAATCGATGCTCCCTTTCCACACTCACACCAGAGCGTCGATCTCTAAAAATTCGCACTCCCTTTCCACTCTCAGAAGAGTGTTGATCTAACAAATTAAAGGTTTTATGATTTGGTATGAATTTTACAAGGTGAGGTGGAGGATCGACTTTATTATATAAAAAGGTGGAAGAGGTCACGTTTGTCTTATTATACATATGAGACAAATGACATGGAGAATCATGTATTAAACCCTGGAGATGAGCCTTTATAAAAGGTGATTTTTTTTAGAAGGTGTTTTTTTATATAATAAAAGGTAAACGGGTGGAAGAGTATAAAAAGATTATTTTTTTAAGTTTTTTAAAACCTTTTAATTAAAGTTTATATTTTTTGGGTTTAACCTTAAATATAATAAAAAAAATTCATTATAAAAATGATCAGTTTTATAAGCAGCGGTTTTGGAGTTTTTTTGTTAATGGCGAAAGTACAGAATTCTAAGTTTGAGGTGGAGAAATTTAGCGATAAGAGTAGTTTTGCGCTATGAAATCTCAAGATGTGGGATCTATTTGTGCAACAAGGATTGTAAAAGGCATTGGCTGGAAAGAAAAAGAAATCGGCAAGCCTGACAGACGAGGACTGGGAAGATTTGGATGTAAGATCCCTCAGTACCATTCGTTTGTGTATGGCAAATGAATGGTTGTTTAACATCGTTGAAGAGGAGACAACAATAGGTTTGTGGAAAAAACTGGAGAGTCTGTATATGACAAAGCCCTTGACAAACATAATCTTCTTGAAGAGACAGTTGTATAGCTTGTGGATGAAAGAAGGTATGAAAATTGCTAATCACTTGAATGTTTTCAATACTCTAATTTGTCAATTATCTAGTATGGATGTAACGTATGAAGATGAGGACAAGGTGATTATGCTATTGTGTTCATTGCCTAAGTCTTGGGATCATTTGGACATATCTATGTGGTTCAACTCAACAGATTCCATTGATTATGACACTGTTATGGGAGCTTTGTTGTCTGAGGAAATGAGGAGAAGATCCAGTAAGGAAACCTCAACAACAGAAGCAATGGTGGTCAGAGGTCGATCTATAGAAGGAGGGAAAGATTAAAAAGGTACAACCAAGTCTAATTCAAAAGATAGTAAGAGTAAGGGAAAATGTTGGTTCTGTGGAAAATTTGGGCATCTCAAGAAGGATTGTTGGAAAAGACAATAAGCATCCAAAGAGGACTCCACAAAATAAGCAAATTTAGCTACATGTATGGTTGATGAAGTTTTGTTTGTCGGTTGTATCTCACCACCTGTGTTCACATAGAAAGTGCAGGGCAGTGATGGTCCATTCACCATAAAAAAATAATAAAAAAATTGTATTTACTTTGGAGTTGTAAAAATTATTGATGGCATGTAAATGGGCATATGTTTGTAAGACCTGGATAGGCATGCATACCCCTGGTTTATTAGGTCACCTATGAAAATTCTAGACATAGATTTAGGTAGATTGAATATGTGAGGGGGCGTGTATGTTGGGTTAACCTCGAATCGATGAAAGAGTTAATGAGTTAAATCTGGTTTTTTAGGTCAAAGAAGGTGGTTTTTTTTTGGGTCCATGTTTTTTGGGTATCTCGTGATATTGTTTCCATGGATTGCATGTAATGAAGCCTATAAAAGGATTGGTTAACTCCATTGTAAATGGGCCTAGAGGTAAGCGGTGAAGGCTTACTTGGCCGGCTTGGTTGGATTTGCTCAAGGGAATGTTCATGTTAAGGTGGAGCATTGATACTCCAGTGTGAAGTCCCTAGAGGTGAGCGGAAAAGGTTCACTTGGGTTGGCTTGGCCAAATTTGGTCAAAGTTGTTCGAATGCAAATTTTTAGGTGTAGCAATGTGCCCAGGTTAGAAAAGTGTGTTTGTATAACGGTTGATGTGTTGGTAGGTCAATTAAGTGTTTAAGAATATATGATGAAGGTAGGTTCATATCTATGGAACTTGCAAAGTATTGCAAGGAAGTTGGGATCGAATAGGAATGTTCAATAATGCCAAGTTGTAGCAATAGTTGTCGACATAAGTGGTTGAGCTATCTGGTAACTCGATCACCATTGGTTGCAAAAGACAAGAAGATTCAGAAAGAGGTATGAACAGGTCATCTGGTAATTACTCAAATATGAAATTATTCGGTTGTGATGCTTATGTTTTTTATTAGCACTCTAAGTAGGACCCAGATTAAATAGGTAGAACTTTGATATGGTGATGATGTTAAGGGGTGCATATTGTGGGATCCTACTATCCATAGAATCATCATGGACAGAGATGCAGTGTTTGATGAATCTCCTTTTATAAAATCAGACATAGTAAAAGATGAAAGGTCCAAAGCATGACTCGTAGTAGAAGGGTATTTAGAAGGTATTGATTTCCATGAAAGTCTCTCACCAGTTGTTAAAAGATTGTTTCTAGACAAATGGAAAAACCAGGCGAAGAGCATGGAAATGGGTGCTTCAAACACAGAAGCACAAGTATCACCTATAGTGGTTGCAACGATTTAGTTTGTGGTTATGATTCATGAGATTTGAACGAGATGAGATCTAATTAAGGTTATGTCTTGAACGAATGCAAGGATCTATTGGGTGAGTTTGGAAAGGTACAGGATGTGGTGTGTCATGGTGGTCAAAGTGTTTTTCATTTGACTAACAATCCAACGTATCCAAATGGGACAAGTGAATCACTTTATAAGACATGTTACTGATGGAGGCATAAAGGTCCATACCAGAGTGAATCATGCATGCATGTTCATGTAACAATATTGTTAGAGAAGTTGTGGAGTTGTGATGGTGTTTGGATTCTCTTGGCTTGCAGGAAAGGTGGCGAATTAATTAAGGGCATGATATATCAGATAAATTGTTTTCAAGGTGGACATTCTTGGAAACATGCCAACGAATTTCCCAACATGCACATGCATGCAACTACATTTAGAATAAGCATGCATGCACTCTTATGTTAACATTTTGTGTAATTGGTGGATCTTATTATAATCATTTTGTCTAATTGTTTGAGAGATGCTATATATACAAGCATACCCATAGAGGTGAGTGTGCAATGTGTGTAGAATGTGTGAGAAAGACACAATATTGTGGAGTACAGTGTGTATGTGAGGAGATTATGGTTGTATGCATGTGTTGGCTATTGTAATTCTCCCTTGAATAATAAGAATATTGATTATCATTGCCCGTGGATTTTTCCCACATTAGTTTTCTACATAAATCATTGTGTCAATTGTGTGATTGTTGTTCTTGGTTTAATCATGCTTGTTGATTCTCTGGTTTTTTATACTCTCTTTTGCTTCCACTTCTTAACACACACACACACACACACACACACACACACACACACACATATATATAACCTTTTTTTTTTTGTTAGTTTGTCCATGACATGTGGGATTAACCTGTGGCTAAGAAACTGCGACTCAGGGGCATCTAAGCCGTCAAAATTACCCGAGGATCGCACGCGGCCTGAGCCACACCAACCCTTAACATGGCTGGATTTTTTGTCCCCGCAGGTTTCAAACCGATGACTTTAACATCACGAAGTGCCTTAACAAACACTCTGTCACCGATTGTCCTACACCTCATGGATATATATATATATCTTACTTATTTTCATTAAGTAGACATTATTATAATTATAATTATCACATAACACTTAACATTTACGCTCCAAAATATTTCCTATATGTTGTACATAACTCTCAACTTTTAGGACTCAACATCCCCTAGGTTGTAGAGCGCCTCTCCCTCCAAAGCCAGGACTAAGATAATGAAATATATTTAAACCTAAATAAACATTATTTCTTCTCAAAATTTCTTAGTCATATAATTTCTAAGGATTACTAATGGATTAAAAAAATATCAAGGTAATTAGAGACTTGAAAACACTTAAAAGTATTTACAAAGTTAAGTATTTTCTTAAGCACAATTAGTGTTATCAAAAAATTGTTAAATGGTATGATGTTATTTTTTATCCATGAGATAAAATTCTCAAAAAGGAATGGCTTTTAATTTGGAATTTTTCTTTTCAAACCAATTTTAATTTATTGAAATCCAAGTTTGTAACGACCTCGTTGTTATGACAACAAAAGCGACATACAACGGGTATTTATTTTTTGTTTGCATTAGGAAATATACCTCAAAATTAATAACAACATCATTGACACATCATCCAATATATTAATGAAACACTAATAACACAATATCAATCATTCGCAGCATAAAACCAACACATTATTGCCATGAATAACAATACACATATCAATGCATTAACACAAATAAATTGTAGCCCATAAACAGTGCATTCATACAATTAATAATGACGCAAAAGAAATACGAAACATAAATCACTCATCTCATCTCATAAGGATACTCATCAGATAAAACCAGGATAACATAACGATAACTTAAGGATCATAAAGATCATTAGAAGAATGATATAAGATACTACCCGCCCAACCTACCCTGCAAGGTTAGGACCTCCAGGACACATAAGAAACCCTCGAGCCCAGGTTCCAATTGATTTTAACCATTTAAGGTCTCAGGGATGGCGACTTTTCTGAGGAACAAGGAGGTGTCTACGTCCCACTAACACAATCAATCAAGAAACTAGCTAAATCAACAACATCAACGATCATCCATTTCATCAATCCATTAGTCATAATATCATTTAACCATGGCGCAATGGTAACCATCATCATTATCAATCATACATCAACAATTAAATAATCATTGTGCACGAGAGTAAGCAATTCTGGAACATACATAGGTCAACTAAGTAAATGTGCAAGATTAATGATAAACTAATCACGATGCTAAAAATTTCAAGGTGCAAGATAAATAATACGAAGCAATCACACAAAGACATAAGTTAAGGCGTGATGTATTCAACTCTATCTAATTTCAAGGCGCAAGGATAACATCTAATTTACTCCCAAGGAGCACAATTAATCCAGTACTTAAGTTACCATAGGCAACAATATTCCAAGGCGTGCTCATGATCTAAATACTGAATTAACATAAATCAACATCATTACCATGCACGCAAATAAATCTAATCATGTAGGAAATCACACAACCACATTGTTACAAGACACGCAAGTAATTCCAAAAGCATAAACATTTATGCGTCATCAAGGCCCATTGAGAAACTCAACTAACTGTTATGCATCGTGGGTACTTAATGGTGTTAGGTGAGTTGATCACAATATCATTCAAGTCAATCATTATCCAAGGTGCATTTATGATTATCAACTAATGTTGAGGCGCAAAAGTAATCTAATCTATTAATTTACAGGCGCATGAGAATAAATACCAACATCAGAATAAATTCAAGCAATCATCCTTCAACTTTATTTAAGGCACATGAGTAAATTAATTATCAAATTAATCATGCATCCCCATGATTTCAAGGTGCCATGGGATCTGCCAATTTATCTTCAAAATCAACCTTTTAAAAAAACTCATATGTCTTGTCTTAAGGGTGATTTATTCAATTAAGCAGAATATCTAACAACACCTTAGCCTTCTATCACTTCTCCATACATTACTATAATTAAGTTCCCTTGTAATATTTACTCTCTCAAGTATCATGATATGTACAAAAATGAATGTTGTAAAAATAATTACATTGAATGCTTGATGGTGACACATTTTTCGGTAACTCTATTAACTCAATGAAATTAAATTAAGTAGACATTGGGGACTGGAATCTATCAAATCTGGAACAACAAAATGTTTGAGTTGCAATGAAAATGCTAAGGAGTGCTAACTTCATAAAAAATATGAACAACGATTGGATAATCCATAAATCAATTTAACAAAGATATTAACCCCATTCAAAAGTCATCAAAATTTAAGGATGAAAATAATCAAGATCCACGTCTTCTGCAAGATGCCAGTGAAACCCCCTTCCTCACTCAACATTCGTTGGGGTACTCATGAGGTAACTTGCAACTAAGGAAATCGTAATTAAGGGAAATCACAGTTGTGGTAGTTTTTTTTAGGTAAGCCAAGTAGATCGCAGAGGTGAGAGGAAGCTATCTGTTGAGGGAGACAAGGAATTCATTGGGTGAATTTTTAGCATGAAAATGTTGTGTGGGAACACCAAATCGTAGAGGTTGAGGATGCTAAATACTGAGTGAGACAAGGAATTCATTGGGCGAATTTTGAGCACGAAATTTGTTGTGTGAAAACACCCAATCGCAGAGGTTGAGGATGCTGAATGCTGAGTGAGACAAGGAATTCATTGGGAAAATTTTGAGCACGAAATTTGTTGTGTGAAAACACTCAATCGCAGAGGTTGAGGATGCTAAATGTTGAGTGTAACAAGGAATTCGCTGGGAGAATTTTGAGCATGAAATTTGTAGTGTGAAAACACCAAATAGCAGAGGTAAATAAGAAAAAAATTCCCAGAGGAAGATTTTCGGTGTCAATGCAGATAAATGAAGGAATACACACAATGAACAATTTGTAAATTTGGTTGGGTAAAGATTTTAAAAAAAACTGAGCATCAATGGTAAATTCATTGTGGTAAAGAGAGAGAGGTGGGAGTAGCACCTTGAGTCTCCAAAATGCAAAGCAAGAGTTCACAATAACTATAAAGAAAACTATGCAGAGCGAAGGTATTGCAGAGGAAGATTTCGTTGGGGAGAGAAACAATGGGGGAAATCTGGGCCAACAAATAACCGCAATGCAGAGGCAAGGGATCACTCACCCATCGCTGAGTAAAAAAAGCGAGAATGATATGCTGGGAAAGGCAGAAGTTACACTGTATAAAGATGGTAAGAAATTATGGGTTTAGGGAGATAAACCATTGTACAAAGGGAGAATGAAAACACACCCAAAAGGTTATCTCTCTTACACATAAATCAAGAAACAACGCAAACCAACTAACTTTAATTTCGGAGCTTGGGATTTCGACAGGGAGAAAATGAAACAAAAACACTAGGATGATAGCATAAGGCTGGGAAATTCTCATGGAGAAACAACTAGAATAAGGTATCTTAATCAATCACAGTAAAAATAGAAAAGATTGAATAGAGTTCCAAGAAATGCGTATGCAATTAAATTAAACTACCATTAAATTGAAATTGAATGAACACAATCTTAGTTTAGGATTACCGTAACTGGAGGCAAAGAATCTGAAGTTGTTTTTCTGCGCTTGCGCTTCCTCCTGTCTCCCGCTTTCTAACCGTGAAGACCTCACCGATACCTCCCAACCAACGCTAGGGGTACTCTTCTTCCCAGTTAGCCCCCCGAGCCACAAAGGGGGCACACACACAAAACAAGAGAAAAATCTAGCTCCCAGCTCACCTCGCAAGGTCGAGCTACCACTCTCTTTCCGAGTTGGGTATCCCATCTCCCATAAGAAAAATCATTCAAATAAATTCCGATAGCATAACCTTACGCATACCAGTCGTGATCCATTCCTCTGCTCAGACATTACTTTTATAGATTTCTTCATAGTGACCACTTTCCAATTGCATGTTTAATTTGTTTTATTAAAATTTAATTAGGAAATACTCTCCCCCATACACTTGTCACCCGATCCCTTAGTTGCACCATAAATTCATTTATTTAATTTAATTTAATGTCAATTTCCCTCACTCATCCTAAAAGCACTCCTTGTTGTCCCTTTATTCCCTCTATTTCATTTTAATGATTGGTGGCTTTCTAAAACTTAGTGGTGTTTTATATAGGAAAGTTCTTTAGTTAGACTATACTAGATTCCTTTCTATGTTTCCACATTCCTTTTTACATTCATTTCCCCTTTTTGTCTAAGTTCCAATTTATCATGTCTTGCACATAACCAATAATTAAATCTTTAGATAAATATTTCCTTTTTTTTAATTCTTAACTTGATTTTTTTTAATCCCCCTTTTATTAATTGATTATTTAGTTTTTAGTCTTCCTACCCTTTTTAGACCTAGGATTTAATTTCAACTAGGCTTAGCATTTTTTTTAGGGAATTTTATAATTAATAAAATTTACTCATACAACATTTATTTTAAGGCTGGCCACATCAAAATAAAATATTGTTTTCTAGGAACCTAGCTTAATTGACTCACCTGTGTTAAAAATTGCGACGTGCCCTTCAAGACGCACTATGTGCTCCAAGGGTGCCACTTGCCTTTATTCATGTTTTATTTATGCGGAGTTCCCTTCAAGATGCATTACGTGCTCCAAGGGTGTCACTCACCTTTGAATGATTTTGGTAGACGTTCAACCCTTGGAGTCAATACTCCATTAGGCGACCTTGTGGGATACTAAGGGCCTCTAAGGAATAAGGACCCTGCATTATTGTGCTCCGTTTAGAATCTTCATGGGGGACTGTCTCAGTATGCCCTCACGACATCATGGATCTCTTGAACTACGTAATCGTTAACCTACAATTTGAGCCACGATAGAATTGCTAGTAGGCTATGGCAGGGCTACTGCCACACCTCTCCCTCAATATCTTTGGTTGTTGTGCATGGCCCCTTTACTCCTTATGTGAGTCTGATTAAAAAGAAATCGTAAGCCTGCATACACCATGAAACACTATCAATGATCCATAAAAACATCATAATATACTTGCTCATATTTCACAATGAAAAAATAGAAATACCCAACCATATACAGTCCACTCCCTGACTCGATCCCGAGTCCAAGGAGTTCCATCAATGTCATCGACATCCTCTATCTGTCAAGTGTCCTGCACACTCAGGAGAAACCCAACAATAGAACCTATATATACATAGATAATAAAATAACATAACATCAATATACATAAGCATCATCATCGGAATCCATAAGTGAAACAGACAACCATATACCAAATCAGATCACTTGCACGCAAGTGTCCTCAAAGAATAAGTCAGATCATGTGTGCGCAAGAGAGGGATGTTGCATACACCCCCTCTTGTTTTAAACTCCGTCCCGAAGTGTCACAATATATAAGTGCATAAATAAAGTATATGACAATATCTAAAGTCTAACTATAAAACAAAAATGGAAATTGTTGGCGCATATCATATGCGTCCTCCCAAGTAGCAGAGTGTGGACTATAATTGTCCCACTAGACCTTGACCTGATCGACTGTTCGATGTCATAGATGTCAAATGAGATGGTCCAAAATGTGGATTGGCTCTGTCGTGAGTGCACCCTCATCCAACACCTGCAAGGAACTCATGTCAATCACAAGTGTAGGGTCAATAACATAATGTCTCAAAACAGATACATGAAAAACATTGTGCATATGCCTCAAAGAATTAGGCACGGCAAGTCGATAGGCCATGGGCCCTTTCTTTTCCGCAACCTCAAAAGGTCCCATGAACCTAGGAGAGAGTTTATCACCCCTTCCAAAATTGACTGAACTCTTGTGTCGTTTCACCCACAAGAAGAATCGATCGCCAACTTCATAACTATGGTCGATGCAATGTGCATCAGAATAACTCTTCTACCGATCCTGCACTTCCTTGATCCTTTATCTTATCATTTTAATTTGTTCTTCCATTTATTGGATCGCTTCTGGTCCAACCAAGAGCCTATCCTCAATTCGATCCCAACTCAAATTCGTCCGACATAGTCACCCGTAAAGAAGCTCAAATGGCACCATATTAATGGTGCTTTGATAGTTTTTTTTGTATGCAAACTCTTCCAGTGGAAAGAACTCATCCAAATGCTTCTATTGGTCCATCAAGTACATACACAACATATCTTCCAATATTTGGTTTGTTCTTTCTATCTGCCCGTTTGTCTCTGGGTGATATGTGATACTAAATTTAAGTTGGGTTCCCAATGCCTCTTGGAAACTAGTCCAAAATCATCCTGTAAACACCGATCCTCGATCAGATATGATCCTCTTATTCACACCATGCAATATCACTATCTCGCTAATAAAAACTCTAGCTATTTCTAGTGCCTAATACATTGTACACATAGGGATAAAATGTGCACTCTTCATCAGAGTGTCAACTACCACGAAAATCGAGTTGTGTCTCCTTGTTGTCAGCGACAATCCAACAATGAAGTCCATCAAAATTACCTCCCATTTCGATTCTAGAATAGTGTGTGGTTGTAGTAATCCTACCGGATGTCTATGTTTAGCCTTCACTTGCTGACATTCTAGACATATAGCCACGTAGTTAACTATGTCCGCCTTCATTCCTTTCCGAAAGAATAAGGGTTCAAGGTCTTCCCTCATCTTAGTGACTCCTGGATGAGCCATGTACACAACTATATGAGCTTCATTTCAGATCAAACTTATCAACTCTTCATTGGGTGGTACGTAAATCCGGTTATTATATCTCATTAATACGTCGTTGTCCACAGTAAATCCCTCAAATTTTGGTACCAACATGGTGTCTTGTCTTATAAATTCCTTAACCTCCTTATACCAGTCATCGTCGTGCTATATAGTTAGAATCTTTTCATGAAGATTCATCTGAAGAGGTATCACCGAAAATATGTGTGGTATCTGACTCAGCGCATGAACGACTCTGTTCACTTTTCCTTTTATGTAAGTAATCTTGAAATCGTACTCACTAAGCAGTTCTAACCAACTCCTTTGTCGCGCGTTCAAGTCACTTTGCATAAAAATCTGCTATAAACCAAAGTGGTATGTTTTCAATTCGAATTTTCGTCCAACCAAGTAGTGTCTCCACACTCTCAATGCATACACAATGGACAATAAATCCAATTCGTGCATCGTGTAGTTCTCCTCGTGATTTCTTAACTTTATCGAGATGTAATCGATCACTCGACCGTCTTGCATAAAGACTCTGCCTAATCCTTCCATGGATGCGTCTGTGCATACCAAGAAGTCCTTGTCCATGTTAGGGACTTTTAGTATCAGCATTGTCATCAATAGCTCCTTGAGCCTTTGAAATGCTTCCGCGCATTTCTCGGTCCATACAAACTTCTTGTTCTTCTTCTACAATTTTGTAATTGGATTTGCTATCTTCGAAAAACCTTCGACGAATCGTCGATAATATCCCGCTAAACCCATGAATCTATGTACTTCGGGTACGTTTGTCGGCGCAGGCCATTCCATAATAGTCTCTACCTTCTCTAGATCCACAGCGATACCTTCTCTGAGGATAACATGCCCTAAATAATGAATCCTTGATTGATAAAAAGAGCATTTCGACAGTTTCCCGTATAATTTGTTCTCTCCTAAGCACTATAGTACCAAGCATAAATGTTCATCATATTCTTCCATCGTCCAAGAATATATCAAAATATATTCAATGAATACTTGAAAAAACTTGTCCAAGTATTTGCGGAACACCCCATTCATCAAGCTCGTGAATACCCTTGGGGAGTTTGTGAGTCCAAACAGTAAAATGGTAAAATCATAATGTCCAAACCTTGTCTTGAATGTGGTATTAGGAATTTCTTCCTCCTTGATCTGTAACTGGTGATATCCTGATCTCAAGTCGATCTTTGAAAACACTGTTGCGCCTTTCATTTGATCAAACAAATCGTCTATACTTGGCAATGGATACTGGTTCTTGATCATTGCCTTGTTCAATTGACGGTAGTCAATGTAGAGTCTCCACGACCCATCCTTCTTTTGGATGAAAATAACAAGCGCACCCCAAGATGACACACTTGGACATATAAGTCCTAGGTCCAACAACTCCTTCAGTTTCATTTTCAACTCCCGTAACTCAAGGGTCAACATCCAATAAGGTGTTCTTGTTATCGTTTCAGTTCTAGGTTTTAAGTCGATGGTAAATTCCAATTCCCTTTTGGGTGGAAAACCTGGTAACTCTTATGGAAACACGTCCGCAACTCACGTACTACTGGAAGGTTTTCTATTCCTTCCACCATGCCCTTGTCGTTCAATGCTAATATTTCATATAGCTTACATCATTTTGCATACTCTTTTGTAGCTATAGGGAAGAGATGAATCTTAGGGAAACTCCCTGGTTTCTTCCTTCAATTACTCGTCCCTGTCCCTCATGATCGATCAAACTTAATCATTTGTTTTATAATTTAGTACCTCCTCATGCATTTCCAACTAGTCCATATCGATCACAGTGTCACAAGATCCTAAGATTGTGACGTATAGGTTGGCCTTTGTGACAAAATATCCCAGGTTAAGGCTACAATCCATAACCTTTCCTCCAACCTTTTTCTTGGATATCGAAGCCATTTCCATGTATCTAAACTCATCCTGTTCGACCGACTTTACCTTAATTCTATTTATCGTTGTAGTAGAAATAAATCTCCTTGTAGCACCTAGATCTATCAAAATACTAAAGGTATGGTCAGCGATGGTACCTGACGTCTCGAGCATAGTAGACTGGTTCTTGGCCTGACGGTTATTCACCACAGCATGAATCTGATGGGCCTTGCCAAAATATCCTACTGTAGTGTGTTCGATTGTCCCAGCTACTTTGTCCCTCTCAACCGGACAGTCACACTGGTAATGTGGCTCCCTACATGTCTAGCATTCGGTCTTCGGTCGAGTACTCCTGGTCCCCGAAGTAGAAGTTGATGGACCACCATCCTGGAACCCTGGTCTGTTCTACTGAACATGCCGAAATTGTCGTTGTTGCAGACAACGTGTTGTTGGTGTTGTGGTCCTATGTAGGGAGTCCGTTGTTGAGGCATATGTCATCATGGTGTCATGAACGTGGATCCTCTCGAAGTTCCTTGATACCCTTATGGATGTTTAGTCGTTGTATGATGTTTTTGAGCACCAGATGTCTCCTGTCCCATCAATCTCTCAGGAGTCATGCTTTGACCCCCGCTGATCAGTTGTTCCTCAGTTATGAGGGCCTTCTAGATAGCATCGTGCAACTTCTAAGGAATTACTATCCTCACCTTCACACGAATGTTGACACTAAGGCCGAACATGAACTTGTTGACCTTAATCTTCTCGGTGTTCAGATGTGGATCATATCTGAGCAGCTCCATGAAACGGGCCTCATACTCGAGCACCGTACGATCGCCCTGTCATAAGGAATTGAACTCATTGAGCCGATGCTCAATTAATTCCTCATACATATACCTCTCTCGGAACTGCTCCTCAAACAATTCCCATGACATGTCTTCAATGACCATGTTCAGATGTGGTAGGAGCATCTTCCAACATAGAAGAGTGCCCCCCTTCTAATGAAACACCACCATGTAGACCTTCATGTTGGAGGTATAATCGCGAAGTGAAAATCACATCGCCATATTCTCCCACCATGCCTCGGCGGTTGCACTGTCCGTGGCACCCAAGAACTCGGGAAACTTGACCTTCTCAAGTTCTCGGTGACTGCTATCAATACCGACTGGGGTGCGTAGTGGACCCGCAGGGGGTATCAGCGCCCTGGTCTCATCTCTATCCAAACGTCTAATCAAGGCCTATGACATCCTATGAAAGGACCTCAACAACCCAACCACATCCCCCACAACTATCTCTTCCTATCCGACGACTTGTTCTTCTCCATGGGGGTTAGACCCCTCTGGCATGGATGCTATTGGAGATGTCGCACCTCTTCCCCTAGCACCACGTCATCTTCCTTTGCAGAGTCCTCTAACCATGATTACCTACATGAACACAATTCAAATTAATTAGTGATAAATTATAACAAAGTGTTTATACAATGGAAGGTGTAATGATCCCAAGTCCCAGGGTTGAACTCGCTTTAATACCATATGTAACGACCTTGTCGTTACGACAACAAAAGCGACATACAACAAGTAATTTGTTTTTTTTTTTCATTAGGAAATATACATCACAATTAACAACAACATCATTGACACATCATCCAATATATTAATGAGACAATAATAACACAGTAACAATCATTCGCGACATAAAGGCGACACATTATTTCCATGAATAACGATACACATATCGACGTGTTAACAAAAATAAATAGTATCCCATAAACAATGCATTCATACAATTAATAATGACACAAAAACAATATGAAACATAAATCGCTCATCTCATCTCATAAGGATACTCATCAGATAACACCGGGATAACATGAGATAACATAATGATAACTTAAGGATCATAAAGATAATCAGAAGAATGATATAAGATACTACCTGCCCAACCTACCTTGCAAGGTTATTACCTCCAGGACACATAAGCAATGCTCAAACCCATGTTCCAATTGATTTTAGCCATTTAAGGTCTCAAGGCTGGCGACTGTTTTGAGGAACAAGGAGGTGTCTATGTCCCACTAACACAATCAACCAAGAAACTAGCTAAATCAACAACATCAACGATCATCCATTTCATCAATCCATCAGTCCTAATATCATTTAACCATGGTGCAAGGGTAACCATCATCGTTATCAATCATACATCAACAATTAAATAATCATTGCACGTGAGAGTAAACAATTCTAGAACATACACAGGTCAACTAAGTAAATGTGCAAGATTAATGAGCAACTAATCACGACACAAGAATGATCAACGTTAAAAATTTCAAGGTGAAAGATTAATAATATGAAGCAATCACACAAATACATAAGTTAAGGCACGATGTATTCAACTCTATCTAATTTCAAGGCGCAAGGCTAATCCAATACTGAAGTTACTCCCAGGGTGCGAGATTAATCCAATACTGAAGTTACCATAAGGGTGCACGATTAATCCAATATTGAAGTTACCATAAGCAATAGTATTCCAAGGTGTGCACGTGATCTAAATACTTAATTAACATAAATCAACATCATTACCATGCGCCCAAATAAATCTAAGAACTTAGGAAATCACACAACAACATTGTTACAAGGCACGCAATTAATTCCAAAAGCGTAAACATTTATGCGTCATCAAGGCCCACTGAGAAACTCAACTAACTACTACGCACCATGGGTACTTAATGGCGCTAGGTGAGATGATCACAATATCATTCAAGTCAATCATTATCCAAGGCGCAATTATGATTATCAACTAATGTTGAGGTGCAAAAGTAATCTAATCTATTAATTTCCGAGAGACTAAATACCAACATGAGAATAAATTCAAGCAATCATCCTTCAACTTTATTTAAGGCACGCGAGTAAATTAATTATCAAATTAATCATTCATCCCCATGATTTCAAGGCGCAATGGGATCCGCCAATTTATCTTCAAAAGCAACCTTTTAAAAAAACTCATATGTCTTTTCTTAAGGGTGATTTATTTGATTAAGTAGAATATCTAACTGCCCTTTAGCCTTCTATCACTTCTCCATACATTACTATAATTAAGTGCCCTTGTAAGATTTACTCTCTCAAGTATCATGATATTTACAAAAATGACCGTTGTAAAAATAATTTCATTGAATGCTTGATGGTGGCATATTTTTCGGTAACTCTATTAACTCAATGACAATAAAATAGGTTGACATTGGGGACTGGAATCGATCAAATCTGGAACAACAAAATGGTTGAATTGCAATAAAAATTCTAAGGAGTGCTAACTTCATCAAAAATATGAATAATGAATGGATAATCCATAATACAATTTAACAAATATATTAACCCCATTAAAAAATCATCAAAATTTAAGGATGAAAATAAAATAGATCCATGTCTCCTGCAATATGGAAGCGCATCCCCCTTCCTCACTCAACATTTGTTGGGGTACTTTGTGAGGTAACTCACAACTAAGGAAATCACAGTTGTGGTAGTTTTGTTGAGGTAAGCCAAGTAGATCGCGGAGGTGAGAGGAAGTTATATGTTGAGCGAGACAAGGAATTCCCTGGGTGAATTTTGAGCATGAAAATGTTGTGCGGGAACACCAAATCACAAAGGTTGAGGATGCTAAATGTTGAGTGAGACAAGGAATTTGTTTGGCGAATTTTGAGCACGAAATTTGTTGTGTGAAAACACCCAATCGCAAAGGTTGAGGATGTTAAAGGTTGAGTAAGACAAGGAATTCGCAGGGAGAATTTTGAGCATGAAATTGGTTGTGTGAAAACAACCAATCGCAGAGGTTGAGGATGATTAATGCTGAGTGTGACAAGGAATTCGTTGGGAGAATTTTGAGCACGAAATTTATTGTGTGGAAACACCAAATCATAGAGGTAAATAAGAAAAACTTCCGCAGAGGAAGATTTTCAGTGTCAACATAGAGAAAGGAAGGAATACACATAGGGAATGGTTTGTAAAGTTTGTTGGGTAAATATTTAAAAACAAATTGAGCATGAAAGGCGAATTCACCATGGTAAAGAGAGAGAGTTGGGGGCATCGCCCTGAGTCTCCAAAACGCAGAGTAAGAGTTAACAATAACTATAAAGAAAAATACGCAGAGGGAAGGTATTTCAAAGGAAGATTTCACCGGGGAGAGAGACAATGGGGGGAATCTGGGCCAGAAAATAACCACAACGCAGAGGCAAGGGATCACTCACCCATCACTGAGTAAAAAAAAATGAGAATGATATGTTGGGCAAGGCATAATTTATGTTGTATAAGACAGTAAGAAATTATGGGTTTAGGGGAGCTAAACCACTATACAAAGGGAGAATGAAAACACACCCAAAAGGTTATTTCTCTTAAACATAAATCAAGAAACAACGCATACCAACTCACTTTAATTTCATAGCTTGGGATTTTGCCAGGGAGAAAACGAAGCAAAAACGTCAGGATGATAGCATAAGGCTAGGAAATTCTCATGGAGAAACAACTAGAATGATTTTTCTTAATCAATCAAAGTAAAAATAGAAAACCTTGAATATATTTCCCATAAATGTGTATGCAATTAAATTAAACTACCATTAAATTGAAACTGAATGGGCATAGTCTTAGTTTAGTACTACCATAACCGGAGGCAAAGAATCCAAAGTTGTTTTTCCACGCTTGCGCTCCCTCCTGTCTCCTGCTTACTAACCATGAAGACCTCACCAGTACCTCCCAACCAATGCTAGGGGTACTCTTCTTCCCCCTTATCCCCCCGAGCCGCAAAGGGGCCACGCACACAAAACTAGAGAAAAATCTAGCTCCCATCTCGCCTCGCAAGGTCGAGCTACCACTCTCTTTCAGAGCTAGGTATCCCAACTCCCATAAGAAAAATCAGTCAAAGAAATTCCAACAACACAACCTTACTCATACCAGTCGTTATCCACTCCTCTTCTCAGACATTACTTTTATAGAGTTCTTCTTAGTGACCACTTGCCAATTTCATATTTAATTCGTTTTATTAAAATTTAATTAGAAAATACCCTCCCCCATACACTTGTCACCCAATCCCTTAGTTGCACCAAAAATTCGTTTATTTAATTTAATTAAATGTCAATTTCCCTCACTCATCCTAAAAGTGCTCCTTGTTGTCCCTTTATTCCCTCTATTTCCTTCTAATGACTGACGCCTTTCTAAAACTTAGTGGTGTTTTATTTAGGAAAGTTCTTTAGTTAGACTAGACTATATTCCTTTTTATGTTTCCACATTCCTTTTTACATTCATTTCCCCTTTTTGTCTAAGTTCCAATTTAGCCTCTCTTGCACATAATCAATAATTAAATCTTTAGATAAATATTTCCTTTTTTTTAATTCTTGACTTGATTTTTCTTAATCCCCCTTTTATAAATTGATTATTTAGTTTTTAGTCTTCTTACCCTATTTATACCTAGGCTTTAATTTCAACTAGGCTTAGCATGTTTTTTAGGGAATTTTATAATTAATAAAATTTACTCATACAACATTTATTTTAAGGCTGACCACGTCAAAATAAAATATTGTTTTCTAGGCACCTAGGTTCATTGACTCACCTGTGTTAAAAATTGTGGTGTGCCCTTCAAGACGCACTACGTGCTCCAAGGGTGCCACTCGTCTTTATTCATGTTTTATTTATGCGACATGCCCTTCAAGACGCACTACGTGCTCCAAGGGTGCCACTCACCTTTATTCATGTTTTATTTATGCGACGTGCCCTTCAAGATGCACTACTTGCTCCAAGGGTGTGACTATCCTTTGAATGATTTTGGTAGACGTCCAACCCTTGGAGTCAATACTCCATCAGGCGACCTTGTGGGATACTAAGGGCCTCTAAGGAATAAGGAACCCTCCTTATTGCATGCCCCTTAGAATCTTCGTGAGTGATTGTCTCAGTCTTCCCTCATAACATCATGGATCTCTCGAACTAAGTAATCGTTAACCTACAATTTGAGCCACGACGGGAGTGCTAGTAGGTTATGGCAGGGTTGTTGCCACACCTCTCCCTCAATATCTATGGTTTTTGTGCATAGCCCCTTTACTCCTTATGTGAGTCTGATTAGCAATAAATCGTCAACCTACATCCACCACAAAACATTGTCAATGATCCATAACAACATCATAATATACCTGCTCATGTGTCACAACGCAAAAATAGAAATACCCAACCATATATAGTCCACTCCCTGATTCGATCCGGAGTCCAAGGAGGTCCATCAATGCCATCGACATCCTCAATCTGTCAAGTGTCTTGCACACTCAGGAGAAACCCGCCAATAACACATGTCTATACATAGATAATCAAGTAACATAACATCATAATCCATAAGCATCATCATCGAAATCCATAAGTGAAACATACAACCATATACTAAACCGGATCACTTACACGCAAGTGTCCTCAAATAATAAGTCATATCATATACACACAATAGCAATATATTTCAAGTTTTTATAAGTATTTCTTTAATTTTCATAAAACATAATAAAATTAATTATATATATATATATATATGTAAGATTGTTATTACTTTATACATTTTCAAAAAAAATCATAGATATTTAAATGATTATATATATATGAATGTAAATTGGAGTATAATAATATTAAACATATAAGATAAGATAATTAAATGACAATGAATTATAATATAATAAGGTATATGATGAGTGTTAGTGAGTAAGCACAATGTAACAACGATTAGTTAAAGTGTGTGAAGTGCATACATGGAAACCTAATATGGATAAATAGTAAGGTATAGGTTTAGGAAGAGTAAGTTATAGTTTGCAAAAGAGTAAGTTATAATTTACGAGTGAAGTAATAAGAGATGATATAATAAATATATATAAAGTTATTAAGTGATGTAAATATATAAATTTTTCATTTATGCCCTCCCTTCCCACTCTCTATAGAGGGTGGGAGGGGGTTCATAAATGGAGAATTTATATTTATAAATTTTCCATTTATGTTCCCTATAGAGTGTGGGATGGGGGTATAAATGGAGAATTTATATTATAAATTCTCTATTTATGCCCCCTCCCACCTTCTTATAAATTTTCCATTTATGCTTTCCCTCCCACCCTCTATGCCCTCCTCGAAGTTATATAGATAAAATGAAAGTAATGGATTATATATATATATATATATATATAGAGAGAGAGAGAGAGAGAGAGAGAGAGAGAGAGAGAGAGAGTTGTAGTTGTTTATTAAAAAATTTTGAATAGGAAGGAAGCATGTAAAAAGTATAAATAAAGTGACAAAAATAAAATGAATTCAGAAATAAATGTAAGATAGGGTTATTGAAATTAATGGTAATATGATAAAATGAATGTATAATAGTAATGATCATGTATTATATATAGAGAGGATAATTGGTCGGTAAACATAGTAGCATTGACATAGTCGATATGGCAAAAGAGAAAATAAAATACCAAGAGAAAATAAACAAGTTATAGAGATTATAAGTAAATAATGAATATGAATAAAGTGCATAATAAAAGTTGTGAATTAAGAGGAAGCATATGATACAATACAAAGTCACACTATAATGTATAATAATACACAAGCATAAAAGAGTTAAGCAATATAAGTATATATGCAAAGATATAATATAAAGAGAAGTGCATTATAGATAGTTGCAATAATAATCATAATTAAGGGGTTCTAGATTAAGGTATAATGGATATACATGAAGGGGTTATAGAGGAAGGTATAGTGACATACATGAAGAGTGATAATGTAGTGAATTCATCCGATAACAAAGAAAAATAGATAATATAATAGTTATATAATGTGAATGGTAAATAAGTTTATGATAAAACAAAGTAGCATAAAAAGAGTGTTATAAATGGAATTGTAAATGGTTGGAAATTGTATTTACAACTAAAACTAAGGTATTTACATAGTAAATGATACATAAGAATAAAAATTGGTAAGAGAGATACATAAAAATATAATCGTAGTCATTGTTGTATCAAATTAATGTTTAATAATGATAAGGCAATAATAGTTAATATTATTGGTAACGAAGAAAGGAAAAAAAGAGTATAAATTTTGCAAAATAAAATAATAAGCAATGTATGTCTGGATGGTAGAGTAATAGATTATGAATATGGAAGTAAAATTTTAGAGAAAGATTGTGGAAAGACTATAAAATAAAGGGGTCAATTATATTGGAAGTAATGAGTGGTGGTAGTGATAACTTAATAGAGGAGATTGTGGAAGGAATGTAATCTTGATGGTATAAAGTATGTTGATGGGATGCATGTAATATATAACATAATGATAATAAATGTATAGAGTATACACAGTAAAAAAGATAATTATGCATGATATAATGTTAATGAATAAGTGCAATTGTTAATTAACATGTAGATAAATATGCATAATATAATGGTAATGAATAAGTGCAAGTGCTAATTAACATGAAGGTAAACAATTAATAGATTAGTAAGAATATTCAAATATGAATAAATTCATAATTATATAGGAGAAGTATGTAGAAGGTGTAGGTAGTTATTATGTACATGGTCAATATAGAGAATGGGGATATAGTAATATTATAAAGGTGTGATTAGAGATAGGAGAAAGAAATGATCATATTAGATATTTGAAATGAGAAGCCTAATGGATACCATAAGGGGGCCTAGGTTGTGAATATAAAAATTGAGTTAGAATGATAATTGAACGTTTTGAAGATATTATTATTTACATCGTGGTTTGTGGTATGGTTTTGGGACTAATTGCTACCAAATGACATGATATTGACCTGAATTATGCTTGGTTATGCACCGATTTGTTAAGTTAAATTGAGTTCCTTACTAAGAAATGATGACAGCGAGTTTAAGTAACTAAAATAATTATTATCTACACCACCTTGTGTTAAGATGACTTTGCAATTAAATTAAAATTTCAAGAAGAAATGCATACTCGACGTAACATCTCCAATGTTCACTTAAGGGGAATTTTTCCCGTTTACTAAATGGAAACCAAATTTACAAGTATAATGATAAATGATCATAAATGAAAACCAAATTTACAAGTGTAATGATAAATGATCATAATGTTCATCCCATTACTAAGTCTATTTTGTAGTAAGAGGAAGGAACTCAAAAGTACTAGTGATGCACCTAGAAAGGGGTAAAGGCCAAAGATGGTAAGTATCATGTAGGTATAAATGATATAAAGTTGAGGTGTATGAAGAGAAAATTTATTTATGAAGAGCAAAGTTGAGATGGTAAGTACTATTGATCGAAACCTTGACACATGTAGAGATCAAAACTGAATCCTCTAATAGTAAAAAAATCTCTATTCAAGTTCAAAGATTTATTTATTTTCCACAATAATCCATTAAATTTTCAAAGGATCTTGTGATTTAGAAAGGCCTCTCTTTCAACTTGATGCATGATTTTGAAGAATGAGAAGACCAATGGCGCTGCACAGTTGTCACATCTTGATGGGGACGGGGTCAATTGATGGTAATGACGTGGTACACTCCCACACATGGGTTGTTAGGGTCATTTTAGGGTAATGACGTGGCACACGTGGTTGGTACCGAGGGCGTTGATTCCGCTGATTGATTGGGTAGGTGGACCGTTGATTACGTACATGTGGGTGTGGAGAAATAATTCATTTAGCCCCGTCATTATCCCCGTGGGTGGTTTCTGTATGTTTGGTACAAACTTGTGACACGTATGAATGTAACCTATGGTGATTTTATGTGCATCGACAATGGTATTAGTCA
>ML784477.1:0-42063 GCA_009831015.1 Picea engelmannii
ATAAAAGGGTTAAGATAGGTTAAACTTTCAATTACATTATCAATTATTTAACTTTATTAAAGTGAAATTCCACATGGATTATAATGAGATATAAGAATTTTTAACTTTATTAAAGTGAAATTCCACATGGATTACAACCAATGAGATATAAGAATTTTTATTTATCTTCGCATATTTGTTTTAAAGTGAAATTCGAACAAATAATTGAAATCTATTTGTATAATGAAGTACTATCATCTAAAATATATGCAAAAGTCTATTTTTTATGATACCAATTTGAATTTATGATGCAAGCAAAAGTCTGTTTTTTATGATACCAATTTTGAATTTATGATGCATCTAAACGCATGCAAAAGACTGTTTTTTATGATACCAATTTGAATTTAAGATGTTTTTTTTTTTTTAATGATGCCACCTTAATTTTTCATGTAAATTTTTATGTTACTTCTATACCACCACTTTAAATTCCTTTGCGAACAAGTAACATGTGCTAACAATTATCTTCACTTATTAAGTACCTCATCTCCTAAGAGTTCAATGCATGCCAAGTTTCATTGTGCATTTTGATTTTGGGGTTTGATGATATGATGGTGTTTAACATTATTCACAAAGAAGAAAAACTGAGCGTAGTCTATCTCATGCTTAATGTTATTATCAAAGAAATTTAGGACATACTTATGTTGATTAACTGGGTTGGTTGTCATTGATGTCAATCCTTGAAGAAAGTCTGGTAGCGAATTCTGGTAGCACAAAGGTTTGGGTAATGGACCCAAGTTTGTTTGATGGATAATGATATGAGTTTTGATATATTTGCAGGTAAGACTATTCTAGATGGATAATACATGTCATGCCATTTCCAGTGGTATGTGGAACGTCACATAACTCCTCACGGTTAGAGAGTTATGACCATGTGAAGTTGGAGAACCCTCATGAGTCATTTAGAAGCCCCAAAATGTCAAAGTAGTTAAAGTGTTTGCAAAATAAATTATTTAAATACTAAAGTTAATGAATAACTCCCTAAAATAAGGAAAGTGGGATGCTACATGAAAGTATAAATAAGAGACAATGCTCTATCAATTAATAACACTTGGACCTATTGAATATCATTGAATATTTATTTTGTGAAAGACTATTTGGGCATGTATTATTGATAGAGAAAAGTGCGGCAGGAAAAGTGCGGCAAAAAAAGTGCGACAAAAAAATTCGCGGTAGAAAAATCACGACAACATGGTTGGGATCTATTTATGAGAGATATGACACATCTTGTTTGAGGTATGTTTTGTGAGCTAGGGTTTATCTCTTGAAATGGTATTGGATGTTCAGTATTGCTGCATATATCAGATTTGTTGAGAGATACAATTGGTATTTTTTTGTTGGTATTTGGCATATGGGTATTGATCTTTTGGTTGTGATGTGTTGTTGAAGTTGTTGGTTTAACTTGAGGCTACATAACAGTGAGGTTGTGGCACATGGTTTGATGTAAGGGTTTATGGTATTTGGTTTATGGATAGAGTGATGAATTTTTGATGGTTATATTGATGTATGTCTTTGGTATATGGTTGAGGTACATGGTTGAGACAAGTAGTTGATGAGTTGACACATACATGAGGTGTATAATTGATGATGTTGGTACATCTTGATGAGTCATAGTTGATGTGCAGTTGATGCATGGTACATGTTGGTTTATGTTATTGGTACAGGTTGTTCGGTGCAGGTTGATTGGTACAAGTTATTACAGGTTATTGGTACATGTTGGCAGTGACAGTGACATGTTGTCTACTTTTGACATTTATATTTTAGTACAGCTGGACGGGGTAAGGATATGTGGTTGTAGCCGAAGAACTTAGGGGGTTGTAGTCTCCTTCTGGTTGTAGCTAGATAATTGGGGAGTTGGAGCTTCCTTCAGGTTGTAGCCTGAGAAACTAGGGGGTTGGAGCCTCCTTCCAATTGCAGTTGGAAAACAAAGAAAGTTGGTGCTTCCAATGAATGTAATTCCTAAGGACATATAAAAAAAAACATTTAGTGGTTTTCTTCCACTTTGGGTTTCCACGTAAAACACTAGTATACTGTGTATGTGTGTAATTGCTCATTTGTTCATTGTTTATTGACTCTGTAACTATTGGATGATAATGATACATTGATATAACACTTGCATTTTATGGTGAAAATGTTTAAATTGCTCTATTACTGATTCATCCCCCCTCTCAGTAATCCAACAATTGGTATCAGAGCCGGTTCTTCAGGAAACAGTTTAACTACTGGAAGGAGATCATGGATTATTCTGAGAATGAAGTACCGATATTTAATGGTGAGAATGGTTTTAAGTATGAGATGTGGAGTAGAAGGACAAAAGTATTTTTACAGGCACAGGGACATTATATTTGACTTTCAGTTGTTACAGGATATGATAGTTCAAAAAGGACAAAGACTGCAACCAAGAAGGAATTGAAGAAGAATAACAAAATATCAATAGATTTCATCTGGGAAGGATTACCTAATCCGGTAAGAGAAAAGGTTGGTAAATGTTTATCAACCAAAGAACTTTGGGATAAGTTACATGACATATATTCTTCACCCATCACAGATTCAGAAAATGCCAAAGAAGATGCAGATACAGATCAAGAAGAATTATGTTCACCATGTTAAACAAATTCAGAAGATCAAGAGTACATAATCACTAGAGGTATGTTTTGCTTTAATTATGAAAAACGTGGACATCTTGAAATAAAATGCCATGGAGGAAATGAGGCAGAAAAACTAATTGAAAATGAAGACAATTATGAAGCATAATTAATTAGTGCTTTAGATGAACTAAGAGAAGAAAACAAATCACTCAAGAAAGAATTAATGAAACAAAAGAAAAGTGTTCACATTTTTTAAGAAGTTCAACATGTCATCGTAAACTTAAGAACTCAGCTAGAAGAAGCCAGAAAGATCGAAGAAAATCTTGAATATCAAAAACAATATTTGGAAGCCAACATAGAAGCACATAAGGAAGAAGTAGAAATGAGAGAGAAGATATTGACAGATCATCGTAAGGAAATAACTAACGATCTAAACCAGCTTGCATCAGAGTTTGGTCAAGAAGAGAAAGGACTTGAAGAAGAAATAATCACATCAAAAATTCAGCTTGAAGAAGTGAAAATAACAGAAGAAGTCATGAAGTCTTAAATAATGAAGAAAAAAGAAGAGATTGTCACATTGAGAAGTAAAATCATCAATATCAACAAGAAGCTTGAAGAAAAAGTTGTCACATTAAGAAGTAAAATCATCAAGATCAACAAGAACGTTGAAGAGACAGAAATATCCACATCAGCTATAGAGAATGAAGAGAAGCACTCAAGGTTGCTAGAAAATAAGAATGAAGAAAATATAAAGAGTTATGCAGAATTACTCAAAGGAAGGAATCATGGTCAATCAAAATCTAAGAAAACTATTGAAGATACATCTTCAAGAAGACCATTCATGTTCAAGCCACAAATAAACTTCAATCATGATCATGGTCAGTCAAGGCAGAAATTCAGAAGGACTACACCACAAAGAATATCATTCACTTCCAGGTGTGCAAATTTATTTTATGGTCATTGTTTTTATTGTATTAATTTTGGACATAAAGTTACAGATTGCAGAGATTATAAAAGAAATGTTCAAGCAAGAATTGCATATGTGGCCCCACATAACATTGAATGTTACAAATGTCATAACTATGGACACATAGCTAATGATTGTAGAAGCATGATTGATACTTCCATGAAAGAGAACACTGATATCAAATATAAGAAAGTATGGATAAGAAAATACGAAGAACAAGTGAACAAAGACGATGTCCCAGAGATCGCAAGATTGGCAATAAAACGAGATGAAGAAAATTTTACAGATAAAAAGAAATATGTCAGATACATAAAGGTTTGGAAAATAACTGAAAAAAAATGATATGTAAATAAAGCACAAGTTCGAGACAGGTTTGAGAGATTGTACTTTAAGACATTGTAGTGAAAGATGAATCCACTGACATAAAGAAAGAAGTCAGAGCTCAGAGAGATGATGAATCCACCAATGAAGATGATGATGAATACACATCAGAGCAAGAATTGTTTTGAACCATCCGACTTAGAGACTCCTAGGTAATATGAATATTAGACACGGGGAGTCTACGATAACTATGACAGACCAAAGAACCATCTTTTGAGAAGCTTGCAGAGTTTGAAAAGACAAATCCAAAGCCTTCAGTTAGCAGAAGTACAATTTGATGGATTAATCAAGACTTCATGATAGTATCGTAATAAATGAGTCAACATTATGGACAGTTGCGCAAGTAGAGTCTTGAACAGTATGGACGAGAGCATGGATTCATAGATTGGTTCAAAGAGTGTTTCAGAGACAAAGGAAGATTATCATAATGGATGATAATCATACAAGAAATGGCTCGAATAATGTTAATGGATTCCAAATTGACATATATTTTGGACACATGCAATGCATACACCGGTTCACATTCAAAACAAAGTAACGCTCATAAACAACATTGACAAAACTCCCTACGAGCTATGGAAAGGAAGACTAACAAATGTGAAACACTTCAGAGTATTTGGAAGCAAATGCTACATCAAAAGAGAAGATGACAGAATGCGAAAGTTTGACTTGTGTGGACAAAGAAGTACTTGTTGGTTATTCAAGTACAAGGAAATCATACAAGTGTTACAATCTGAGGTTGAACAAAGTTGTGGAAATCATCAATGTAACAATTGATGAAACAGGTGGACGAGAATTAAAGGAAGGAAAAAATGAATCAATGGAACAACTTTACGAAGAAGAAACAAAAGATGAAGAAGAAGGGGAAGATGAAGAGGATCAGACAGAAGTAGAAGAGCAAGTTCAGTGAGTGCCTCCAAAGACACCTAGCAAACAAGTACAAAAGAATCATCTTTTAGTTCAGATTATCGGAAACAAAGATGCAGGAGTTGAGACTAGAAGAAAAATCCGTTCACCAGAACAAACACACCTAGCACTCTCATCTACGATTGAACCAAACAGTTTTGAAGAGGCCAACAATGATGACTTTTGGAATAAGGCCATGAATGAAGAATTGGATCAAATAGAGAAAAATGACACTTATTAATTGGTTCTAATACCAAAGAAAAAGAATCTGATTGACATAAAGTGAGTATTCAGAAATAAATTAAATGAAGATGAACATGTTACAAGGAACAAAACTAGATTGGTATGTAAATGATACACACAGGTTGAAGGAATCAACTTTGAAGAGACATTTGCTTCAGTTGCCAGAATGGAAGCAATCCGATTGCTCCTAGCTTATGCATGCTCCAAGAATATTAAAGTGTATCAGATGGACGTGAAATCAACTTTTCTGAACGAAGAACTTGAAGAAGAAGTGAACATTGAACAACCAGAAGGATTTCAGTTGTCAGAGAATGTAGATTATGTGTGCAAATTGAAGAAGGCCTTGTATGGTCTAAAACAAGCTCCTAGAGCATGATACTCTAGATTGGATAAATATTTACATCGGACAAGGTTCAGAAAATGAAGTGCAGACAACAACCTCTACATTAAGGTAACTCAAGATAGTATTTTATTAATTGAAGTTTATGTTGATGATATTATTTTTGGAAGTACTGAGTGGTCGCTTCCTGCGGTCTTCATCCTGTGGCTTCCTGGTCTCCTTCTTCTGTTGTGGGGCGGGTATCGGTTTGGGTCGTTTCTGCCGCACTTCCCTTCCTCCTTCTTTTCTCCCCACAAGGGGGCCTTATCCTTCCGTCGTTCCTATGGGGGACAGGACTGTCGACGGAAAGTCCGGCATTCGTAAAATCCACTTCACTTACTTATTACCTTGGCTGGCCCTGGCCCCCTACTTATATATAGCCTGTCTTTGAGAGTTTCAGAGTGATAGGTGGAGATCTTAGGTGTGGGATAAGGATGGATATAGACAGATATAAGAATGCGTTATTGGGCGTGTATATGGGGTTCCCAACTGGTTAGAATCTTGGTTCTATGCTTGCCGCCTAATGGGTTCGAGCCTACCACTTTCTTTAACGGACTGGAAAAGCGCAAGCTGCCCTTTCGGGCTTAGCGTGAAGGTAGCGAAGATAGCACTGGCAGTTCCAACTTGTTTATAGCCAGCGTACCAGTTCCGGTCCCAATCAAAGATCCGGGGGGGCAATCTCCTTTTTTCCTTCCTCTACCTAATGACAAGATAAGGTAAGACTTGCCTTATTCCACGGTCTCACCTGGCTCTTTGAAAGGGGAAGCTTAACCTCCTCATTATATACGTTGCATACCTAGATTTAAGGGATTGTATAGATTGAATTGACTGGATGAGGATAAATGGATTGAGAAGGGCGGGGTGAATATGGGGTGGAAACGGCGGCTCACAAGCCAGAAATTTGCAAAGGATATGCAAAATGAATTTGAAATGTCATTACTTAGAGAATTATCCTTCTTTCTGGGTCTTCAGATACGTCAAAGCAACCATGAAATTTTTATTTCTTAAACTAAGTATATCAGAGAAATGCTAAAGAGGTTCGGAATGGAAGATTGCAAACCAATTACCACTCCTATGCAAGCCGATTGCAAGTTGAACAAAGATGATGATTCAAAGTCTACAGACCAGAGACAATACATGTCAATGATTGGTAGTTTACTATATGTGACAACATCCAAACTAGATGTAATGCATGCAATTGGACAAGTGACATGATTTCAAGCAACACCAAATGAATCACATGTATTAGCAAAGAAGAAGATTTTCAGATATCTCAAAGGAATAGAAAAGTTTGGATTATGGTATCCAAAATGAAAGGATCTATCACTTATTGCCTACAAAGATGTAGATTGGGTAGGTTGCATTGATGACCGACGAAGCACCAGTGGAGCAAAGTTCTACTTTGGTGAGTGTTTAGTATCATGGTTAAGCAAGAAACAATCATCAATATCCTTATCTACAGCCGAGACATAGTATATTGCAACAACATCATGTTGTACACAAGTTTTATGGATGAAACAAACTCTGACAGATATACAGGTTGAGTATGATGAACACATTCCAATTTATTGTGATAATACAAATGCCATCAGTATCTCAAAGAACCCAGTGATGCACTCCAAGACGAAGCACATTCCAATCAAGTATCACTTTCTACGAGAACAAGTTGCAAATAAGAACATCAAAGTTGAATACGTGGGCACAAAAGAACAAGTGGAAGATATCTTTACCAAACCGCTTCCAAGAGAAGCCTTTGAATATCTTTGCCAGAGACTCAGAGTTATTTATACTCCAAAATGAATGCTTTTGAATTCTTATCTTATATGTCTTAGATTTACATGAGGAAGCACCATAAAGAGGACAGTCCAGGTTAGGAGATCAATTTTAGGAAGAGTTCAGTCAGGGGGAGTATCCCTAAGGATAGTTCAGTTAGGGGGAGCAATCCTAGATGGAAAGATACATTTGCCATTGATGACAAAGGGGAAGAGATTTATCAGATGTAGAGCACAGAGGCATGGTTCCAGGGGGAGCATGAGTGATATGACTTCAGTATTGCATGACATGACTTCAGTATTGCATCAGAGTGTTTCCCTCAATGCCAAATGGGGAGATTGTTGATTAATTGGGTTGGTTGTCATTAATGTCAACCCTTGAAGAAAGTCTGGTAGCGAATTCTGGTAGCACAATGGTTTGGGTAATGGACCCAAGTGTGTTTGATGGATAATGGTATGATTTTTGATATATTTGCAGGTAAGACTATTCTAGATGGATAGTACATGTCATGCCATTTACGATGGTATGTGGAACGCTACATAACTCCTCACGGTTAGAGAGTTATGGCCATGTGAAGTTGGAGAACCCTCATGAGTCATCTAGAAGCCCCAAAAGGTCAAAGTAGTCAAAGTAGTCAAAGTGTTTGCAAAAGAAATTATTTAAATAATAAAGTTAATGGAGAACTCTCTAAAATAAGGAAAGTGGGATGCTACATAAATGTATAAACAAGAGGCAAGACTCTCATTTAATCACACTTGAACCTATATTGAATATCATTGAATATTTATTTTGTGAAAGGTTATTTGGGTGGGTATTATTGATAGAGAAAAGTGCGGCAGAAAAATTGCGGCAAAAAAAATCGTAGCAGAAAAAGTGCGACATAAAAATCGCGATAGATAGTAGAAAAAGTGCGGCAGAAAAATTGCGACAACAACATGGTTGGGGTCTATTTATGAGAGATATGGCACATCTTGTTTGAGATATGTTTTGTGAGCTAGGGTTTAGCTCTTGAGATGGTATTGGATGTTCAATATTGCTGCATATATCGGATTTGTTGAGGGATGTAGTTGGTATTTTGTTGTTGGTATTTGGCATATGGGTATTGGTCTTTTGGTTGTGATGTGTTGTTGAAGTTGTTGGTTTAGCTTGAGGCTACATAACAATGAGGTTGTGGCACATGGTTTGATGTAAGAGTTTATGGTATTTGGTTTATGGATAGATTGATGAATTTTTGATGGTTATATTGGTGTATGTCTTTGGTATATGGTTGAGACAAGTAGTTGATGAGTTGACACATACATGAGGTCTATAGTTGATGATGTTGGTACATCTTAATGAGTGATAGTTGATGTGCAGTTGATGCATGGTACATGTTTGTTTAGGTTATTGGTACAGGTTGTTTGGTGCAAGTTGATTGATACAAGTTGTTATAGGTTATTGGTACAGGTTGACAGTGGCATGTTGACAGTGGTAATGGTTGATTCAATGACAATGACAAGGTGTCTACATTTGACATTTATATTTCAGGGTGATTGGACGGGGCAATGATAGGTGGTTGTGGTCACCTTCTGGTTGTAGTCGGAGAACTTAGGGGGTTGTAGCCTCCTTTTGGTTGTAGCCAGAGAATTGGGGAGTTGGAGCTTCCCTCAGGTTGTAGCCTGAGAAACTAGGGGGTTGGAGCCTTCTTCCAGTTGCAACTGGGAAACAAAGGAAATTGGTGCTTCCAATGAATGTAATTCTTAAAGACATAAGAAAAAACATTCTGTGGTTTTCTCCCTCTTTGGGTTTCCACGTAAAACACTGATGTATTGTGTATGTGTGTGATTGTTCATTTGTTCATTGTTTGTTTACTCTATAACTGTTGGATGAAAATGCTACATTGATATAACACTTGCATTTTATGGTGAAAATTGATTAAATTGCTCTATTACTGATTCACCCCCCCTCGTAGTAATCCAACAACTTAATCTTGTCATTGAAGAAATTTGGTTGAATTCCTAAGTCCTACACGCATATTATTGGTCATCTGAGTATAATATTGGAGTTAATGTTATCATTCCAAAGTAATAAAACTTTCCTCTAAATTTGAATTTACTCCAGAGTGAGATTTTCCCCTTAATTTTGTTTCACAAAAGAGTAATATGTTTGATCCATATAGAATATTTCATAGATTATAACCCACCCATTCATCCCTAGTTGAGCATTTTTAAGTTGCCCCACCCTTGTCTTTCCTTTTCAAAAAGTGGTTAATAAATAAAGAATGAAGAATGAAGGCCAAACGTTCTACACTTTTTAGCTATATGCCCATTGAGTTTATGGGGTGTGTTATCGCACAATCTGTACTTACCTAAATCCCAAAGCCCAAAGTCCAAAGCCCAAAGCAAGTAGATACAAGATTGGTGTAACAGGGGGTGACCTATCACTATCACCTTAATAGGAAACCCTTTTCTATTTAGGAGTATATCAATGTACCCCAGGGGAGATGTCCCGAGTGACTTGAGGTTTTGAGAATGCTATGGCCAAAGTGTAAGAAAGTCCCCCCCCCTCTCACAGGTCACTCAATTTCAAAGGGTTCTTTTATGTCTTATAGAGATGAAGCAAATGAATAGTGTTGTATATCTGACCAGAACAAGACAACCAAATAGAAAATGGCACTTTCCAAGTACCAAAATGATATTAGTGCTTCATGAGACAATGAACTCTTTAAAAATATACTAGCTGAAACAAAATTGCAGCGATACACCAATTTACAACAACACTGATAAATTTATAACAACAACAATATTTATGCTCCAAAATGCTTGAAAAAAGACTAGAACTAGTAGCTTTAAATAAGCAAATTGATATTAGATAGTCATAAGCAGATTTAGCAATGTCTAGCTAGCATAACATGTCACTTTTAAGGTCAATTTGCTGTTGTTAGATGGTTGTAGCAATCTTTTGCAACAACAAGTTGGTTAGTGAATTAGGCTATTCTAAGGTTAGTAGGAGTTAGCGAATGTTCCAAAGAAGATAGTTTGTAAGTAGTTTGATTAATCAATCACTAGTAGTGAATAGACTCTAGGGTATTGGAGTCAATGATAGCAACAAAAAATCTTAGAGGGAAATAACAATGATAATACTTAGTCAAAGGAGATAGAGAAGATGAGAGAGGTGTTGGTTACGCAAGGCCTCAAACACCCAAGTCCTAGAGATAATTGCTAGAAAGTAAGGAAACTTAGGCCCTAATGATTTCTCTTTTCCTTAGACAATTCGAAAAGAAAATATGCAATAGACAAAGAAGTAGGGTTACTAGAGTGCTACAATGGTAGGACTCTAATATCTACTTCTAGACAAGGTGATCCCTGAGAAATTTAAACAAGTAGAAAATTATAGAGAAAAAGATAATAGCTTATGCCTTTCTCCTAGGGTTTCAAGCAAACAATTTCATAATCTTTGACATGAAAAAGTAAAATTCACCATGAACATTCATTCACAATAAATAAATGCAAATTTTCTACTTACTTCACCAAGAATAATCAAGCTCAAACCCTAGTTGAAGACTTTCTACCATGAAAATAGCCAAGATACAACAAAATTGCTTCTCCAAGAAGTTGCACACCACTTAGTTTCAACCAATAACCCTAAAAGAGGGTCGAATTTTAGACCACCACTTGTCTGATGAGTGAATCATCAATAAAAATGATATTTTTATCTCTTATTTATACAGTATCAATGACCATTAATTACAATTAGGTCATAAAAAAGGTCGACATGGCCAAATTACATTAAAATCCAGTTTTCTACATAAATGACAACAATTAAACCCTAATTTCATCTTCAAGGGTGGCGTCATGCCCTTCTAGGGTGACGTTAGGCCCCTAAGGTGGAACACTAGGCCTCAAGTGTAGAATGTTTGGCCTCCAAAGGCCCTGAATGTTGCCACACGTGCCAATTAACACACACGTGACATCATCAAGGTCAAAATGATGATGTCATGTGCTCTCAAGGGTCAACGTCCTGGAGGAAAGGAAAAACCTCCTGGGTCTAGGTCTGTCGGAGTGTCCCTTCTTTCTTCTTGGTGCTAGCCTCTGGTTTCTCTTTCCCCCTGATGGGGTCACAACATCCATCTATTGGGCTTTCAACCCTATCGAGGTCTTACCTAATCATTCCCCCATATGCACTTGTCCACCGGGCAAAGTCCTGCAACAACAACAAGTATGCCTTCCAGGGGCTCATAAGTCACATGGATCATAGCAATGCCAATCACATCTAATAATCAAATTACTCAAACACGTGCATCAAACCCCCCTTTACCCAGACAAATGCTCAAAGACATTATGCAGTTTAACAAGTCAGGTTTGGAGAAGGTCTCATGATGTCCTATTGGGATAATCCTCCTTAAGTTTGGGGTGTTTCCCAGGTGAGAACCGATCTAGGTCATGTGAGTGTGTGTGAAGTGGCGCAGGGGAAATGTTTGGGCAGAGGTTGTAGTGATAAGAGGGAAATGTAGGTCTTGTCCGTGGGTGCCTCTGTAGAGGGCGAGCTACACCTTATCATGGATGCCATTGTTTCCTAGCCCATTCAATGCCTTTTATTCTTAGTCTTATTTCTTATGGTATTTTTTATTTTCAAGGGAAAAGTTGGGGGACACTGTCTTGACATGGTGACCAGAGGTGACAACGTTACCCACAAGCATTTCATGGAAATGAGAAGGATGGCTCGTGATGAGACCCCCTTTCTCTTGGCTATGCCACCAAGAGCTACTACCCTGGTTTGGTGACCAAATATATGGTAGTGTCATACCGCTACATGCCCATGGACCTAATAGGCTGACTCATGATGAGATCTCCCATCCACCAGCTAATACCTTGAGTGTTTATTTATCTTACAGGTTCCCTTTTCTTATTGAGAAGCCTTTTACTGCTTTCTCGGGAATCCCTGGGCGAATCATCACAAAGGTTTCATCTTGGCTTTTAACTCTTGCCAGCTACTTTTACCCTCTGGGCCTTTAGCCCCTTCTTCCCATAAGGCAAGGTACAACCCTTCCTAGTGTGGAAAACCCAATGCCCGAACAAATGTAGGGGGGGGAAATGAGAGGAGTAATGATGGAAAGTGGTAAGTATGGAGGGAATGGACAATGAACTTTCATAGACCCACCCAGGGGCAACCCATCCTAAAGGGAGATTAGCTTACTAGGGCATCATGTCACCCTCCTAGGTATGAGCAAGTCAAAGAGCATAATTTCCAAGAAAACATTATGAAATGAAGGAGAATTCAATGCAACATATTCAAGTGCTTCAATAATCAAAGTGACACATACCATGATACCTTGACTCATTACCTCATGGAGCAAGACTTACTGCTATTTTAGGACTAGGCTGGTGGGATGGATACTACTACTGCTGATAGATGGGCTGCATTGAAGAAAAGATGGGCCCTTTGGGGCCATGCTCAAGTCATTCGGCTCTCGACACTCCATGTCTAAGACTTGTGGGCCTCGAGACATGATCTCCTTAGTTATCCTTAGGATAGGGGTTAACAGGGTGCATATGTAGTAGGGTGTTGCATGTTTTATTTTTTGTAAGTAAGACAACTATATTAATATATACAAACTATGTTAATGTTTATGCCATTATTATAGTTCTTTGCATTTCATTAGATAAGAGCATAATAAGAACAAGATCACTGAGAAATACACATTCACAGAGACACAACATTTATCCTGGGAAACCCTCCGGGGGAAGAAAACCCAGCAAAAACTTCCTTATCATAAATAACTTATACAATGTTCAAGAGATAACTCAAACCAATACAGAAAGTCCTCCCCAAGAGATGCACCACTCTTCTTCTCCTCTCTCTGGTAATTGCAGCTTGCCTCATAAAAGAAATGAGCAAGTGAGTTGTGTGTTTGAAGTGAGGCGCTAGCCTCTTATTTATACAAGACTGACACGTGTGAAAGGTCACAACTAGTAGGGCCGACCTCACTCTGGGTGGGTAAACCCACCTTTAATTAATTCTGGGTCTTTCATAATAACTGCTGGGGCCGACTTCTTATTCTGCACTTTGTAATTGTCCGATGACCAATCCGCTAAAGGGGATTTGGTCCTTATACAATTACCGACATGATTAATCCTCAATGGGGATTAATCCAATAATAATAATAATAATAATGACATGATTAATCCTCAATGGGGATTTAATCCAATAATAAAATAATAATAAGAATGCTCTTCGCAGTTACATTATTTCAACACTCCCCCTTAACAAGAAGAGTATTCTTCATCAGCATCAGGTGAGAGAGGTCTGCATCATCAGTGACATCTGGAGGACAGTATCGTCAATATCATTTTGAAACATTGTCTAGCACATTTACGAGTCATCGGAAGTTTTCTTCATCAGCAACATCATCATTCTCGAAGGAATGCTATCATCATCTGTATCAAATATGTATCAGTAAAAATGATACCTCATCACAACACTAGGCTGGCACATCACAGTACTGCACTAGCTCAATGTCACAACGGTTAAGCTGGTAGCTCAGTGTCAGTCACATCTTGCTTTATGTCTAACAACTAGGTCAGAAGCAAGTAATATCATCATCTCGCTTTACGTCTAACAACTAGGTCAGAAGCAAGGAATCACAACATCATGCTTTACGTCTAACAACTAGTTCAGAAGCATGACTCATCTTGCTTTACGTCTAACAACGAGGTCAGAAGCAAGAAACACATCAATATCTCGCTTTACGTCTAACAACGAGGTCAGAAGCGAGGAATCATCTTTCTTTACGTCTAACTACTAGGTCAGAAGCAAGGAATCAACGACGTTATGCTTTACGTCTAACAACTAGGTCAGAAGCATAACTCATCTTACTTTACATCTAACAACGAGGTCAGAAATAAGGATCACATAACGTCATGCTTTACGTCTAACAGCGAGGTCAGAAGCATGACTCATCTTGCTTTACGTCTAACAACGAGGTCAGAAGCAAGGATCACACGGCGTCATGCTTTACGTCTAACAACGAGGTCAAAAGCAAGGAATACATCTACTCCCCCTTTCAGGGAGGGTCCTTTCGGACAATACCAAGCTTATCTCGAAAGTGTTCAAACTTTACACGAGATAGAGGCTTAGTCAACACATCAGCAACTTGTTCATCCGTGCTAATGTACTGGAGCTTCAAGACTCATCTCTGTACCATGTCGCGAATGAAATGATAGAGGATCTCTATGTTCTTCGACCTGTCGTGGAACACAGGATTCTCTGTCATTTTAATGCAGCTTTGATTGTCACATAGAATCGCGGTTGCTCTCTCGACTGGAGGTTTCCCCCTCGAAGAGGCAAGTGAACATTGCTCTCAGAATCAAAGTGCTCTTTCTGGTGTTATTCTGATATCGTTTCAGTGTTATTGTGGTGTTGTTCTGGTTATATTGTTGTTTATCTACCATTTCTAGCATTTTATTTCTGTTCTGCATACTTTTTATATCTGGTATATTACACACTGAAAAAATAATATTTTCTTTACTCTGTGTAATTGAATGGAAAATAATTATTGATACCGATGATTGTGTTTTAAATATGTATGCCTATTTAATGGGCTTGATATTTTTCTATGGAAATTCTTTGTAATTAGAAAATAGTAACGCTTCATAACGACACAAAGGAAATGAATTTGTGTATATGCATGATGTGTGCACATTTACAGAATTGGTAGGACTCAATTGTCAACCAAACCCTCTTAATGCTTGGTTAATTCGATAAGACTCAACAATCGTCGATCCATGAGTTGGAATAGATCGCATTCGTTTAAAGACATGATACCAGTGTTTGAGATTTACACCATAAAACAATGAAGAATAATGGTCATCGATCTAGACCGTTGAAGAGATGGAATAGTCTATTCATTGAAAATCCCTGCGAAATTGGTGATGAATCAAGAGCCTTCAGATCCATGGACCCGAGAGATATCGGTCGCCAGTGCCTTAAACAACCTCAAGAGGGAATCATTGTTACGCTACCAGAACATCAAAACCCTACAACAACATCTACACCAGGTTCTATCGAAAGGGCCGACACCCGGGGAATGAGGCTCCAAACCTTGGTCCCACACCCTAGTCAAATACCCGTCAGATAATAGAAATAAGGGATATTGACCGTAGATCTGCAGACAAGGATCGATCATGATCATTATAATTAAACAAGGACTTGTGCATGCCTCGTGATGTCACTAGAAAATATTAGTTGTTGGATCAGTGGATCAATTGATCTCCACCGTATATCCATTATCTAAGTTCAATTAGAATCTCGGCCATTGGTTGCGAGGAAGGAGGGATATCCACCATTGATTCCTAATGTATCTTCATTAGGAGTGCAAGGAAGGTAAAGCATATACAAAATATCCAGTTTCGACGATGACGATGATTAGAGGAAATGAGAGTCATTGATCAGTGGTAGGTCGGAGTTAATCTTCACCAAATATCTCTAGAAAATCGTTATAGGTAAATATAAAGGGGCGTTGATGTCATGAGTGATGTGGCATGTCCTCATGGAAACCAATGAATTATTAGGGATGACATGTGTCTCCATTGGGATCGTTGATGAGACGAGAGTGGTCTTGGAGGCTTTTGAAACCTCTATAACATAGATAATGATCTAGACCATTATATCTGGATGTGGACAGATCTCAGGCATTCATCAAAGTTTGGTGCTCAAAGTAACCCTCGGACGCTAAGGTGTATGTAATTTTATGGTAAGACTCTGAGAGACAGTCTAGACCATAGATCAATACAACCCGAGAGTGAACAATAGTCATTGGATCTATGATGGTCTATCTCACGTGAAAGTAAATGAAATTGGTGATGTCTTGATGACGTGGGTTTCCAACTCGACAACCCATGTGTCTAGAATGGTGACATATTTCATCTGGGGGTAGGCTATTAGAGAGATGGTGGGTGCCCTTTTGACAAGGAAGTCCTTAAACCCCATGTTTTAATCACGATCGTTGAATATATGGGATGGTATATCTGGACCATTGATCAGTCGGAGACCCCCTGGTGTAAGCTAGGTCGTTGATTTCGACCTACTGTCGTCGAAGGTGCAAGGTTGTTGAAATAGGGAGAAGGTCTGGATGACATCGACGAAACAGGTTTCGACGACTTGAGGGGATTCATCGATCTGTCGATAAGTAAGAGAGATATCCACCATTAATTTCCTTGAGACCCGTCTGAGAGAGGTTGACATCATGATGATGTGAGGGTGCAAACATGGCATTTAGTGTGGTTGAGTAGTGATATATGTCACTATGTAATTGGTCGTGAGGTAAAGTGGGAGCCATTAGGAGAGAATTTCCTTCAGGCCTTTGTTTTATTTTCTAGCTGTTGGGTCTACAGGCCAGTGGATTTGAATCGTTGATCTAGGTGCAATGTCATTGGGGTTCAAGGCTGGACCTGTTAGGCGTTGTTATGAAATATCGATGATGATGAAAGGAGGATAGATCAGGACCATTGGTCAGCGTAGGGTGAAGGATCAGTCTGAACCGATGATCTACCTTGGGTCCCTCTCGCTAGATATAGAGGTGAGAAAGGGACAAGAAATTAACTATCATTCAATATGGAGTTGCCGACTCGTTTAAAATTGTTATATTAAAGGGATGAGGATCATCAGGTCAAGGAAATTTTTGTTTGAATGGACGTCGTTGAAACTTCTAGTGGAGGTATCTGCTACCCGTGAGAATTAATTCTTGACAAAAATTGTGAGGCTTTGTGGGGTCAGAACCATGAATTAGATATCCATGTGGAAAGTGGCACGTTGGAGCCACATTTGTGCCATGTCGGATGACACAGAGGTCAGACAACCACGTGGGTTCCACGTGGCAGTGAGGTGGGACTAGGCCAATTATGTCCAAGAAGCTTATGAAAGTCATAACTTTCAATCCAGAGGTCAGTTTTGAGAAAACTTATAGTTGTTGGAAAGCTCACAAGGATAAAAAGATGTTGGTGCTGAGAAAAATAGATTTTTAGATGGTTAAAGAAAGTGAAATTTTAATACCCCATTCCCTGGAAAGCTAGTAAGGGGGTCAGGTGTGTTACAAAAAAAAAAACTTGGGATCTTGTACTTCTTCTGAAAGGAAGACAACTTGTCAGATGCAAATGGATCTAAAGAACTATGTATGCATCAGATGAAGTGTTGAAATACACAAGGCTCGATTAGTTACCAAAGGATTCTCCCAAGTTGAAGGAATTGGCTATAATGGAACCTTTTCCTCTGCATCCAAAATGAATTCCATATTCCTTGTTGTATCCCTTGTAGCCTCACATAAATGGGATGTCCATCAGATGGATGTCAAATCTTCCTTCTTGCATGGGGATTTTCAAGAATAAATATACATGGAACAACCTCCTGGATATTTCTAGAATGACTCCATCCTTGTTTCCATCCTTTAGAAATCTCTTTATGGTCTTAAGAAATCTCCTTGATCTTTGTATGCCAAAATGGACAACTTTATTCTTGATATCAACTTTTCTAGATGTCATTCGGATCCTAATGTCTATACCAAGAAAGTAGGAATCCATATCATAATCCGTGTTCTTTATGTTGATGACCTTGTCCTCACTGGTAGTGACCCAAAAATTTTAAACCATGTGAAAAAAAACGTTAAGAAGAAAATTAAAATGACCAACTTAGGCTATTTGCACTATTTCCTTGGAAGGAATCTTTCTTTCCTAGTATAAGTATGCCTGTGACCTTCTTTGTTGCTTTCACATGGAAGACTCTAAACCAACCCTTTCTCCCTTCCAATCTGGATTCAAACTTGATGCCACATGTACTTCTCCTGAAGTTGATCCCACTTTGTACTGTCAATTAGTTGGTAGCCTCTTATACTTGACTGATACCCATCTTGATCTTTCCTTTTCCATTGGTATTGTTTCCTGGTATATGCAAACATCCCATGATATCCATTGGAAAGCAGCTAAAGGATACTTCATTATGTTTGGTGTACAATTCAGTTCATGATACATTACAACTCAAGGGGGACTCCTTTATTGGTTGGTTTCACTGATTCAGGTTGGGATGGATATCATGATGATCAAAAGTCTATTGTAGGTTATGTTTTCAGCCTTGGTTCAAGATCCATGATAAAAAAATCCTTAGAAACCACTTAATACTTCACATATATACATGTAGTATCTAACTTGATCCAGAAATAATTTACTGATCATATTGGGGTGGTTTGCGGAATTCTAATGATGTGATTTTGACCCAAAAAATCATAAATTGAAGATTAAATTGCTTATTGATAGTGAAGTGACACAATAGAAAATAAAAGAATTCAAATTACATACTTTTGTTTCATCTTTAATTTCCATTCAATCCAATGAAAACTGCCTTCTCCATCTCAAGTATCAAACATCACATGTAAAATGACTCACATATGCCTATTTAATGGATTCTCTTAAATTCCATTACACAAAACAAGAGAATAACTTCACCATTGGAATCCTTGTGAAATTTTGAAACTTTTGACTATAAAGTCGACCGATTTCCAAACTAACTCAATTTTACGATCTTCGACACACAAAACAATGCATTAAATGCCCATTGCTGACAAATTGAGTAAAGTTTTTTACAAATGACATCAAATCCCAAAACATACCTCATATTCATGATCCTTGTGAAAAATCATGTAGAATCGATATAAAACACGTGAAATTTTGTCAAGGTACCATTTGGCATGCTTTACGGTGCAACACCAAACTTGTCTTGTACTTGCATGTACTTATGTATAGTATGTACTATCTCAGGATCCATGCACCTCAAAATATGTGCATAGGGATGTGTTCTTGCATTGGGATTCATTCCCAATATATGGGCTCGGTCCTAAAACTACCCACGTGGATTTAGTAGAAACCAAAACTAAAAATAGTGGAATCTCGTTAAGTATGGGGTTGTTGGTACATTGGTTAGAACCTCCTCATATTCTAGCAGAGGCCCGGGTTCAATCCTCCGCATGGCATATTCATTTGTTTTTTTGGTTTAATATATAGTTACATTGTATATATATATATATATATATATATAAAACATAAGTTATGGCTCCCACGTGGATTAAGGTTAAGCTCCTTGCGGACTTAACATTGGTCGTGTCGTAAGATATGTGGACCAGGGATTGGGGGCTTGCCCTTGGCCCCTTTCCACCCCCAAACAAAATTTAATACAATTTCAAATGAATTATATGCCATGATATGGTTAAGTGATAATGTGTGGTATGTTGGTTATGTAGGCTATGTTAAGACTTTGGTGGTCATAGAGTTCATGGGGTCGAACCCTGTTGACTCCAAAATTTTATAATACATTAACCATATATGCCAATGGGAAGCTACCACGTGGTAGCTTCTCATTGGCTACCTAATGCCATGTGTCAACACACCATTGAACCACGCCAACCTGTGATTGAACCACCTATGTTGCCCAATCAGTTGTATGATCATTCCACGTGGCACCTTGGGGTGTGGCCACATCACCTGTATGTTTATGCCACGTGTCACTGTACGAACATGACACATATCATTTTTATCCCTTTGACTATTGTCTTTGACTGCCCATAACTTTTGCATATGAGCTCTGTTTGATGAACCATTTGCGACGTTGGAAAGATGACAACGAGCTATACACAATGATGTTGTTTTTAGGATGATTTGAGATGGTTAAAATTTGAGCATTTATGGATCTCCTAGGACATCTATGAGCCTTCCAAATCCTCTCGGACCTCTATGACCATTCCTTAGATCCTCTTGGATCAACATGTCACTTGGGCCTATAAGAAACAATAGTCTATTTTTCTTTCTTTAGAAGAAACAGAGTATCGAGCAACAATTAATGAAAGTCAGGAAGCCTTATGGCTTCAATGAATCCTTTCAGAGTTTGGATTCTAGTAGAAGCATCCAACCACCCTCTGATGTGACAATCAAAGTACCATCTGTTGGATTACTAAGAGGGGGGGTGAATCAGTAATAGCGTAATTATAATAATTTTTCTTCAAATGTTATATCAATGTAGAATTATTATCCAATAATGAGCAGTAAGAAACAAACAATCACACACATACATAGTACACCAGTGTTTTACGTGGAAACCCAAATCCGGAGAAAACCACATAATGCTTTTTCTTATATGTCTTGAAGAATTACATTATTTGGAAGCACCAACTTCCTTTGTTTTCCAGTTGCAACTAAAAGGAGGCTCCAACCCCCTAGTTTCTCAGGCTACAACCTGAGGGAAGCTCCAACTCCCAATTCTCTTGCTACAACCAGAAAGAGGCTACAACCCCCTATGTTCTCTGGCTACAACCGGAAGGTGGCTACAACCACCTGTCTTTGCCCTGTCCTGCCACCCTGAAGTAGAAGTATAATGATGGAACCACTGTCACATTATCACTGTGAGATATACGACTGTAAACCTGTACCAATAAATTTGAACCATGCATCAACCTGTACCTCAACCTATAATCAACTTGTACCATAAACAAGTGCATCGACCATGCACCAACCTGTACCAAACAACTTGTAATCAACTTGTACCATAACCAAGTGCATCCAACCATGTACCAAGTATGTACCAATCATGTGTCAACTACTCATCAACTATGACTCATCAATATGTACCAACATCACCAACTATACACCTCATGTATGTGCCAACTCATCAACTACTTGTCTCAACCATGTACTCAACATGTACCTCAACCAAAAGCCCTTATCAATTTCATCATCCAACTCTAATTTTTAGCTCTGTAATAGACCTGGTGTATATAATCACATTCCTGCAAACCTTCCTTAACTTTAACAACAACAGACTAGCATTTTCATCAAACTTTTCTTTAGTCTCACATGCCTAGTTTTGGATTAGTCAACAACCCTAACTTGAAGTAATCATAACTTTGAACCTGTAATGCATAAAGATCTAAAACCGATACACAATGTTCTTCAGTGTGTTTTATGCAATTCCTCCAGGTGTCACTATTTGGAACCTCTCAGAAAAAGAGTTATTACAAAAATGACATACCTTGCTGAATTCTGTCTTATTCTAGAGAGTGACCTTGTAGAGCATGCCTCGCATGAAATATTCATTTAATTTATCTGAAAATGTTACAAAACATACTAAATATTGTACCCTAACCAACACATTTTTTCTCACATAATTTGGATCTGTTATGAAGAAGTTATGACGTGTTTACCCGAAACACCTGTTTTTTACTAGTTTAAGGACTAGCCACAAACCCTATTTTCCAGGGAGTGTAACTCCCAAAACACAACGACTCACAAGATGAATTTTTTACCACATATACTTGGTTATGTTTTCTCAATGTCATAGCAATTTCACGGTCTGAATAATTATAGAAAAAAATTTATACCGAAAATGGTGAGATTATCTGTAAATAACATACCTTAGAAAGCACCATCAAAATAATTTATTATTCCTTGCATTTTGGCCTTCTTTTCTTTACCTTCCCTACGAAATTCGGCTTATATATCCTTGGTTACCTCAAACACCTATAGATATTCAATATTCTCAAGTGGGATTAAAATGAGAGAGACTTTCCTCTTATTTATACTTTCCAAGTAGCTTCCTTAAAAACATCTTCTAAGTCACTTGGCCCACTTTCCTTATTTTAGGGTTAACCCACTTCTAATTTCTATATTAAATTTATTATTGAAATAATTTATTTTGTATTCACTTTGAATTATAATACACTCATAACTTTACTTTATTATTTACCTTTTAAAATCTCTTAAACCACTTTGACTACTTTGACCTTTTGGGGCTTCTAGATGACATATGAGGGTCCTCCAACTTCGTAAGGCCATAACTCTCAAACCGTGAGGAGTTATGTGACATTCCACATACCACCAGAAATGGAATGACATGTACTATCCATATAGAATATTATTACCTTCAAATATAGAAAAAATCATACTGTTATCCATCAAACAAACTTGGGTCCATTACCCAAACCTGGGTTCTCCAACTTCACATGGTCATAACTCTCTAACTGTGAGGCGTTATGTGACGTTCTACATACCACCGAAAATGGGATGACAAGAACTATCCATATATGATAGTTTCCCTGAAAAATTCACTATCCTTCATCTCATTATTCCACAATTAAGCATGGGTTCTCTTACTCCGCAAAGCGTCTTCCCGTGAGGGCTTTCACTATAAGGGGACCACTTTGGAGTTCATCCATATTTACTTCTTATGAACCCTGACAAAAAAATAATGATTCATAAATAAATCAAACAATATTGGGTCCATTACCCAAACCTTTGTGCTATGGGGCTTTTCTCAAGGGTTGACATCAATGACAACCAACCTTAATCAACAATCTACCCCTTTGGCATTGATGGAAAAAATCTGATGCAATACTGAAATCATATCACTCATGCTCCCCCTAGAACCATGCCTCTGTCCTCTGCATCTGATAAATCTCTCCCCCTTTGTCATCAATGGCAAAGGTATCTTTCCATCCGGGGTTGCTCCCCCTGACTGAACTGTCCTCTTATGGTGCTTCCTCGTGTAAATATAAGACATATAAGATAAACATTCAAAAAGAATTCATTTTGGAGTATAAATAACTCCAATTCTTTGGCGAAGATATTCAAAGGCTTCCCATGGAAGTGGTTTTGTAAAGATGTCTGCCACTTGTTCTTTTGTGCCCACACACTCAACTCTGATGTTCTTTTCTGCAACCTATTCCCATAGAAAGTGATACTTGATTGAAATGTTCTTCGTCTTGGAGTGCATCACCGGGTTTTTTGAGATATTGATGGCACTTGTATTATCACAATATATTGGAATGGGCTCATCATACTCAACCTGTATATCTATCAAAGTTTGTTTCATCCAAAGAACCTGTGTACACCATGTTTTTTCAATATACTCTGCCTCGACTGTAGATAGAGATACTGATGATTGTTTCTTGCTTAGCCATGATACCAAACACTCACCTCAGTAGAATGCTGCTCCACTGGTTCTTCGTCGGTCATCAATACAACCTGCCCAGTCTGCATCTGTGTAGGGAATAAGTGATAGATCTTTTCCTTTTGGATACCATAATCCAAACTCTTATGTTCCTTTGAGATATCTAAAGATCCTCTTTACTGCTAATACATGTGATTCCTTTGGTTCTTCTTGAAATCGTGCCACCTGTCCAACTGCCTACATTACATCTGGTCTGGATGTTGTCACATATAGTAGGCTGCCAATTATCGACTTGTATTGCCAATTCATCCTTGCTTGCTTCTTCAAAATAATTTGGTTCAATTGTAGATAAGAGTGCTAGGTGTGTTTGTTCTGGTGAACGGATTTTTCTTATAATCTCAACTCTTGCATCTTTCTTTCCAATAATCTGATCTGAAGGATGATTCTTCTGTACTCGTTTTCTAGGTGTCTTTGGAGATACTTGATAAACTTTCTCTTCTTATTCTGTTGGATTCTCTTCATCTTCATCTTCCTCTTCTACTTCTTTTTCATCTTCCTCTTAGAAAAGTTGTTCCATTGATTTGTTTTCTTCTTCCTTTGATTTTGGTCTGCCTGTTTCATCAATTGTTAATTTGATGCTTTCCACAACTTTGTTTAATCTTAGATTGTAACACTTGTATGCTTTCCTTGTACTTGAGTAACCAACAAGTATTCCTTTGTCCACACGAGAGTCAAACTTTCTCATTCTGCCATCTTCTCTTTTGATGTAACATTTGCTTCCAAAAAATCTGAAGTGCTTCACATTTGTTGGTCTTCCTTTCCATAGCTCGTAGGGAGTTTTATCAGTGTTGTTTCTAAGCATTACTCTGTTTTGAATATGAACTGCTGTATGCACTGCTTGTGTCCAAAAAATATCTGTCAACTTTGAATCCATTATCATTGTTTGATCCATTTCTTGTACTGTCATGTTCTTTCTTTCAACAACTCCATTATGTTGAGGTGTACTAGCGATGGAGAATTGTCTTTTTATTCCATTATTGTCACAGTAGTCCATAAATTACTTTGAGTTTAATTCTCCTCCATTATCCGATCTTAAGAATTTTATTCTTGAATCCATCTCATTTTCAACCATTTCCTTGTAGATATTGAAATTTTCAAAAGCTTATGACTTGTTCTTGAGAAAGAAAATTGCAGTCATTCTTGTATAATCATCAACTAATAACATAAAGTATCTCTCACATTTTAAGCCTTTTGTTGTAGTTGGTCCAACCAGATCAATATGCACAATTTTTAGTGGTTTTGTTGTTGAAAATTCCTTTGATTTGAACCTGGTCTTTGTTTGGTTTCCTTGTTGGCAATGCTTGCATAAAGTGTTGGTTGGTTTCGTGATCTGGGGAATTTCTCTGACTGCTTATCTTTTGTTGACTTTGACAAGGTTATCAAAATGCATGTGACTCATTCTTCTGTGCCATAGCCAACTTTCATCTTCCTTTCCTAGACGACACTTTTCATTTCCAATTTATCTTAACACATATATGTTGCTTGAAGTTCTTGCAGCTGTAGCAACCAATTTCGCTGAACCTTCTTTTCTTATCTCACACTTTTGTGAATCGAAAGTAAATTTATGACCTTGGTCACACATTTGACTCACACTTAAAAGATTATGTTTCATATCTTCTATTAGTAAAACATTTTCTGTCTTTTCATTCTTGTTCCCAATTCAGATTGTGCTTTTTTCAATGATTTTGGATAAATTATCATTTCTGAAGGAGACTGATCCATCTCTTTCCTTTCGTAATGTAAGAAACTTGTCTCTATCACCTGTCATGTGTTTTGAACATCCACTGTCAACATAAAAACCACGTTTCTTCTGTTTATCTTGTAGAACGACTGTGCATTCTTCATTGCTATACTGATCTTGCTTTCTTACCCATGTCATTTTCTGAGGTTCTTGTTTGTGACTCTGTTGAGGTTCTTTAGGAGGGACTATCATTCTGCAATTTTTGGCCATGTGTCCAAAATTGTTACATTTGTAACATTCCACTTCAGTGATCAAAGATTCAAACTTGTTGTAACTTCTTCTCTGTGTTTCACTAGGTCTTCTTGAATAATCCCTTTGTGTATGGCTCTCAAAGTAGTTATTGTTCATGTTCTTAGCTCTGCGATTTACAACTTTATGTCCAAAATTATACATGCATAACATAAACCAAAAAATATAGTTGGATACCCGGTAGTTGAAGATATTCTGAAGAAGGTGCTCTTATGAATCCTTCTTCTTCTTGAGGCCTGTCTATCTGTTGTTGATTCTGAAATCTGAATCTTCTCGGTGGAGGAGTGTCCCTATAATCTTCCTTGTATATATTTTTATCCCCTTTGATTGTTCTGCATAGCTTTTTGGATTTATTCCTTGCTCTGTTGTTTTGGAGCATGATCCCTTTTCTGTCTGATTGTATCCAAGTCCGGACTTGTCAAGATGAGATTTTTGACTGATGATAATGCCGTCCATAACTTTTGAGCTATTCTACATATTTTTCTTTTGAATATCCTTTCTTAGTGTGACAATATCTGCTTCAAGTTTCCAATGATCCTGTCCTTTCCTTCTAGATTTTCTTTGAGTGCTTCTTCAATTATTTTATCTTCTTCTATTTGAACCTTCAATTTTGTGATCATTTGTTCTAGTTCTTGAGTGTTTTTTTTTTTTATCTAGTTCTGTTTGTAGTTTCTTGTCTTTCTTCTTTTATCTTTTGATAACTTCTATGGCACTCATTAATTCTTCTCGGAAGTCAACTTCTGCCTTTTCAATTTCTTCTTCATATGCTTCTTCATATTCTTCTTCAAAGTCTTATTTATCAGAGTCTTCTACTGCCATGAATAGAACTCTCCTTGTTTCACTGTCACTGACTTCATCTTTATCTGATGATGAGATGTCTTCTTTGGTGCAAATTTTTTTCTTGAAAACTTTCTTTGTAGTTCTTTTACCTTTATATGTTTGTCTTCCTTTTGAGTAACCTTCATCATTTCTCTTTTTCTTATGAAGAAATTTGTTAGAAAAATGACCAATACTATCACAATTAAAACAAATTAAAGGACGCTTACCTCTATACCTACCGTTGGTTCCCTTGTTCAGTCTTTCGACGAAGTTGGCCACTTCTTCATCATCTTCTGAGATGCCGCTTCTACTGCTATATTCTTCTTGTTCATTTTTATTTTACTTTGATCTTTTGGATGCTTTTAAGGCTACTTCTTTTACATATGGATTTTCCTGTTCAATTCTCATCTCATATGCTGTGAAGATTCCATGCAGTTTGTCCATGCTTATTGATTTTAGATATGATCTTTATTCTAGTGTTGATATCTTAGGGTTGAATCTCATAGGAAGAGATCTTAGTACCTTTTGAAAAATTATAGATTCTTCGATTTCTTCTCCCAATCCTATGATTGCATTCATTGTCTCGTCTACTCGTAAGAAGCAGGCTACAATATCTTCATCTTCCTTCATTTTTAGTTGTTCAAACTAACCTCTATAAGTTTGAAGCTTTACTGCTTTGACTTTTGAATCTCCTTCATAAATATTTCAAAGCTTGTCCCAAATCTCTTTAGCATATTTACAATGTGCAACTTTGGTGAATACCATATCACTGAGACCATTCAAAAGTGCATTTTTGGATTTGGAATTATTCTCACCGAGTTTCACTGCTTTGTCATTTGTTGGTGGAACTGTTGGTGATGTGTATCCATCTACAATTGATTGCCAAACTTGAAATCTCGGTGCCTATATATATGTCTTCATCCTTATGCTCCAAAAAACATACTTATGTCCATAAAACCGTGGTATTCCATTTTTATATGAGTTGGTACTCTCCATGATCTACTTGTCAGTGGTTAAACTGATTTCTGAAGGAACCTTCTCTGATACCAATTGTTGGATTACTGAGAGGGGGGGTGGTGAATCAATAATAGTGTGATTATAATATTTTTTCTTCAAATGTTATATCAATGTAGAATTATTATCCAATAATGAGCAGTAAGAAATAAACAATCACACACATACAAAGTACACTGGTGTTTTATGTGGAAACCCAAATTAGGAAAAAACCACTGAATGCTTTTTCTTATATGTATTGAAGAATTACATCCATTGGAAGCACCAACTTCCTTTGTTTTTCAGCTGCAACTGGAAGGAGGCTCCAACCCCCTAGTTTCTTAGGCTACAACCTGAGGGAAGCTCCAACTCCCAATTCTCTGGCTACAACCAAAAGGAGGCTACAACCCCCTATGTTTTCCGGCTACAACCGGAAGGTGGCTACAACCACCTGTCCTTGCCCCGTCCTGCCACCCTGAAGTAGAAGTAGAATGATGGAACCACTGTCACACTATCACTGTGAGATATACCATTGTAAACCTGTACCAATAAATCTGAACCATGCATCAACCTGTACTTCAACCTGTAATCAACCTGTACCATAAACAAGTGCATCAACCATGCACCAATCTATACCAAACAACCTGTAATCAACTTGTACCATAAACAAGTGCATCCAACCATGTACCAAGTATGTACCAATCATGTGTCAACTACTCATCAACTATGACTCATCAATATGTACAAACGTCATCAACTATACACTTCATGTATGTGCCAACTCATCAACTACTTGTCTCAACCATGTATTCTACATGTACCTCAACCAAAATCCCTCATCAATTTCATCATCCAAATCTGATTTGTAGCTCTTTAATAGACCTGGTGTATATGATCACATTTCTACAAACCTTCCTTAACTTTAACAACAAGAGACTAGCATTTTCATCAAACTTTTCTTTAGTCCCACATGCCTAGTTTTGTATTAGTCGACAACCCCAAATTGAAGTAATCATAACTTTGAACCTGTAATGTATAAATATATGAAACTGATACAAAATTTTCTTCAGTGTATTTTATGTAATTCCTCTAGGTTTCACTACTTGGAACCTCTCAGAAAAGGAGTTATAGGAAAAATGACATACCTTGCTGAATTCTGGATTATTCTGGAGAGCGACTTTGTAGAGCATGGCTCGCATGAAATATTTGTTTAATTGATCTGAAACTGTTACACAACATACTATAGACTGTACCCTAACCAACATATTTTTTCTCATTGAATTTGGATCTGTTATGAATAAGTTATGATGTTTTTACCCGAAACACCTGTTTTTGACTAGTTTAAGGACTAGCCACAAACCCTATTTTCGACGGAGTGTAACTCCCAAAATACAATGACCCGCAAGATGAATTTTTTACCACAGATACCTGGGTGTGTTTTCTCAATGGAATAGAAATTTCACAGTCTGAATCATTATATAAAAAAAGTTATAGCGAAAATGGTGAGATGACTTGTAAATAACATACCTTAGAAAGCACCATCAAAAGAATTTATTCTTCTTTGCATTTCGGCCTTATTTTCTTCACCTTCCCTCAGAAATTCAGCTTAGATATCCTTGGTTACCTTAGAAACCTATATATATTCAATATGCTCAAGTGTGATTAAAATGAGAGATCCTTGCCTCTTATTTATACTCTCCAAGTAGCTTCCTTAAAAACATCTTCTAGGTCACTTGGTCCACTTTCCTTATTTTAGGGTTAACCCACTTCTAATTTCTCCATTAAATTTATTTTGTATTCACTTTGAATTGTAATACACTCATCACTTCACTTTATTATTTACCTTTTAAAATCTCTTAAACCACTTTGACTACTTTGACCTTTTGGGGCTTCTAGATGACATATGAGGGTTCTCCAACTTCGTAAGGACATAACTCTCAAACTGTGAGGAGTTATGTGACATTCCACATACCACCAGAAATGGAATGACATGTACTATCCACATAGAATAGTATTACCTTCAAATATAGCAAAAATCATACCATTATTCATCAAACAAACTTGGGTCCTTTACCCAAACCCGGGTTCTCCAACTTCACATGGTCATAACTCTCTAACCGTGAGGAATTATGTGACGTTCTACATGCCACTGGAATCGAAATGAAAAGCACTATCCATATAGGATAGTTTCCCTAACAAATTCATTGTCCTTCATCTCATTATTCCACAGGTAAGCATTTGTTCTCTTACTCTGCAAAGCATCTTCCCGTGAGGGATTTCACCATAAGGGGACCACTTTGGAGTTCATCCATATTTACCTCTTATCAACCATGAAAAAACAATAATGAGTCATTTTTACATCAAACAATCTTGGGTCCATTACCCAAACCTTTGTGCTACAGGGCTTTTGTAGTGCCCCCAAGGCTGAGCCCCGTTGTAAACCATGTTTTGGAAATGAATTGTAATTATGTTTTATAGGCTGGTGAGCCAAGTTTTGTATAACTGGTAGGATTATGTGTTTGTTAGGCCAGGGAGCCTAAGTATTGAAGGCCAGGAGCCTGCTGATGTACTTGTATGTATGCAGAATGATTAATAAAATATAAACACTGCTAGGTGCAGACCGACCACAATGAATCAGTGAAGGGGGACTGAGCATCCACAGAGTGGGCAAGGAATTAGGGGCTGGAGGTGGGAAAAAGGGGCTAAGTGTTGAGCCTAGAGGGCTTAAGCCTTGGGAATAATATTTTAATATTATTCCAAAAGAGAAGTGCATTATATGTTTTAACCTAAGTCCTTTTTGGAAGGACATGTGATTTCCAAATGGTGGGAGGCACGCACGTTGCCGGAACGCATGCAGTCGCATGGGTGACTAGTGTCAACCCTGACCATGCAATAAAAATCCGCGATGAACCATGTTGGGGGTTCCTCCTCGATGGGACTCACGGACTTCCAAAAGTGAAGGAGTTTGACTCTTGCAGAAAAACCCTAGTACATCCTCTGAACCGTCTGAACCTGCGTTGACCCTTGCGTGGATTGTCTGTCACGCATTCCCGACACCAGAGCGTGAGTCTATCCTGGGTAGGGAGGATGGAAAACGACCATTATGCGGGGTAGCGGGGGTCTGTGTAATTCCCGACGGAGATTGCTTCTCATGAATTTCCGAAAATTAACACCGTGAGACCTGGCTGCCATTGCTGAGCTTGTTTGAGAGGTCTGAGTCTGTATTCCCAGTCGACTGTAGTGGTCATGCAGAGATGGATTGCGCGTGAATTATTGTCCAGTGCAGGTGGTGATTGAGCCTGTGTGTGACCTTTCTCTAAGTGAGGGAGGTGGATGTTGTTGGAAGAGGTTTCTTCCAGAGAGTGTCCAGCACCAGCTTCAGGCTCTGAGACTTCCTGATCCGGCCTGTTGTCGAGACCCAGAGAGGGAGGTTAGCACCGATGGACTGTACTTGTGAAGGTGTATACTCCCGGGTGGAACAAGCATGTGGGGAATGAGAGTCTGGTAGTAGTGGGCGTAAGATGGCATCCTGGGGAGAATCCTTCCAGGTTCTAAATGCTTTTTTCCCTGTAACCTCAGCCTAGCTAGGATTCCTTGCCTTGGGGGTGGAGCTTAGTCCCAGCTCGGGGGTGATCCACTGCTGATTTGATGAGCAATGTGGTCTAAGGCTGGGTGGTTCGTGGAAGGCCTGCACCTTGTTGGTGGATTTCACCACTGTTACAAGATAAGTATCTAACTATGTTCTTATCACATTTTGGCATGACTGTGCTATATATATTATCATGTTTTCCGCTATGTATATGAATTAGTATGAAGTGCTATTGATTGTTAATTATGGCAATAATTCATATGAATACTTTGTGTAGAATGTGTTTACTTGTTTAAATGCATGTGGAGTATATACTGGACTGTATGTGTTATGTGAAAAGTGTGTACAAATTGTTACATAGTGCGTTAAAAGCTTTGGTAAGCAAAAAGGTACACTACAACTTTCTTCAAGGTTTGACATCAATGAAAACCAACTTTAATCAACACCATCAAGCTCACCAAAGACCATGTTCAATATCATCCTAACAAACACATCGACCTACACATGCACTTTATTAAAAATCTCATTCATGATCAAGTTATTTAAGTGCTCTTTTTCCCTACAGAAGATCAAGTTACAGACATTTTCACATAGACTCTTATAGAATTGAAGTTTTCCAAAATTTGATCTATGTTAGGAGTTTTGAAGTTTTCATGAAGGGGGAATAGGTTCTAATGCCTCCTTCCTTCTCCTATTTTATTGCCTTTGTAAATCCGCCAATCCTATCCGAAGTTGTTCTTAAGAGGAGGATGCTAGGATATTTAGACACTTAGGAGTTAGTTAATATCAACTTAGTCTAATGTGTAGTTAGGTAAAAGTTTCTTAGTGTTTTTCTTTAGTATACATTAGTATGCATTTGTATTTAGGTAATATGGAAGTCATGATATGTTCCCAACATAGAGTGATCCGATTGTTCATATTCTCCTCGATCTTAATGGCTACATTGATTCATGGCTTAACACCCAATTGGTACATGATATATACTTAAAGATCACTAATCTAGGTGGATATTGGTTGCCACCCACCTATTCCAACTTACTCACATACAAATTTCATCTTGGCAGTTTCATTTTTCATTTTGACAATTTTTTTCTAGCTTTTCAGGTCCCGAACTTTCGGGGCCGTTTTGAGTCCCTAAACATCATTTTCTAGGCCTGTCAAAGTCACGTTATATAGAAAGTTAGAGAGTGATGGCATAATGTGTAGTCCTTGGATATACATTTCCAATGGGATATCGTGCGCCTAAAATGAAGATCATATGCAAAAGTTACGACCTCGAGAAGTTGAAGCACCAACTTACCTCAATGGGGCCCACGTGACTTTTGGTGCTTCATCTCCTAGGGTTAGGCTTTTTTATGTCTAGGGTTTTGGAATTCATGTTTTATGTAAAAAGGATTTTGGAGCCTCATTTTAATCATCTTCTTGTGCATGAGCACAACTGTCACATCTCTTCTTAGAGATAAGCCACCACCATTCTAGCAAGCTTGTTTCAGTCTGTATTTTACAGTTTTATCTTATTTCTTTATTGAATAGAAGCCAATTTTTATTGTATCTCGGTTATTGTTCATTTCATATTTGTTTTAATAATATAGATCTGTATTCATTTCATTAATATCATAAAATCTAGATCAATGGTATTAGAGCGATCTACCCCTTGTCATTCTTAATGCATGTCCCTGATGAGGTTAGGGTACAAATACTTGGGTCTCGAGATTGTTTCTCTTGAGGAAAAAGGCTCTCACAGGCCCAAGAAACCTTCCATGGTGGAAGAAAATAAAGGCGATGGGACAGGAGATCCTTTCAAAATGTTGTTCACAAAATCCCTCCTGCAACAAAGGAATGAGATGATGGCTAGTTTTGCGCAAATCCTTCGAAGAATACCAATAGGCGATAGATATTCCTCGAGCGGAGGCACCACCCCCTTAAAGGTGTAGATAAATTTTGGTATTCCTATATTTGAAGTTCAGATAGACGCATATGTTGTAGAAAAATGGTTGAATATGCTAGAAGGGTATTTTTCTGTCCATAATCTTTCCAATAGAGCAAATATTACATTTGCGCTCCTTAAATCCGTCCCCCATGTCGAATATTGGTGGGAGACTTTTTGTGAGCAAAAAGAAATAGAGGAAACCTCATTATTTACAGTCTCTCTTGTAACACACCCGACCCCTAAGTACCCTTTCTAGGGACGGGGCATCAAAAATTTTCTTACTCTAATCATCTTGAATCATCTCTCCAAAGTATTCATCCTCTTTTGCTCGCCCGCATATTTCTAATGACTTTTAGCAGGCTCTAATCCAAACTCCGATTTACAAGTTATGGCTTCCCGAAGTTCTCTGGCATTTATTGCTTGAGGTCCACATGGTTCCCATGTGGGTCCATCTCATTCATACCATTTCCAAGTTGCTACCTCCCGCAGGAAAGTTCTATCCACCATCCAAACCAACAACGAGACTTAATCCTCATCTAACACACAAGCTACAGGAGAATTCGATGTTCGACGTTTCGGTGTTGAGCATCCCTTTTCTTTTCTGCACGCATGTCCTCCGGAGTCTCAAATTCCTGAAGGAGCCTAGAATCTCTCCACATGGCTCTGGCCTTTAGGCCTTTCAACTTACCCATGACGCTGCATCCCAAACCCCCGGAGTCCCAAAGTCCCAGAATCTCGAAGGGTCCACTCTCGCACGTGGTGACATACTAGACGTGGAGGCGAATACAAGTGGGTCCTGCATACTCCTCCTGCCAAATGGACCAAGTGGATAAGTTTCAGGTGTGTCATACGATAAGGCATAGATGACACATGGCCCCTTCAGTGGGTGACACATGTCATGTGTTAATGAGCATGCAGGGTCTACGAGACATGCGATTCCATGTGACATGTGGAACGTCAGTCATGGGTCCATGTCACCCTGGATGATGCCATTGTGCCACATCACTCCGGACTAATAGCCTTCCAATCCCTTCAATCTCATGGTCAAGGTGTGTCCACGTAACCCCTGGATCGACAACGTCCATTACTTCGTAACTTCGGCTTTCAGAGAATCCGTGTTATGAATTCCTCTTTAATTCAGAAGTGGTCAACACCGAGATGACCATGGTCTAGATTTAACAGTCAAGGGAGATCCCGAAGGGTCCCTAAATCTATGGTCCTTGTTACTTCACAACTCCGACCTTCGGGAGTTTCAACATCATGGTCGTCTCGCTCTCCCGAAGTAGGACATCACATAAGTATTGTACACAGTCCCCTCCATTGTTTGATCAGATAGTTAACATGGGTTCCTAATGGATTCTCTGATCCATGACTCTCATCACTTCATGACTTCGACGTTCGAGGAGTTTGATGCTATATCATCTCCGTTCTACCAGAGTGGGAATTTTCCAAAGTTACCTTGGCATGGATCCAATGGCCAAGGGGGCTCCCGAATACCCTCTAATCGGTGGCTTGCGTTACTTCGCGGTGGGTAAATGGATCAAGATTTAGTGGTGGGGCAGGTCTATCTACCACAACTAGGGAAACCACCAGGTGTCGTTTAACCGTATGGGTAACCGTAACCATCAATTTCCTTCAGTCGGTTTATAAATTGTAGGGTCGATACACTCCAGAGCTCCGAACTCCTGAATTTATAAATCCAGAAAGGCTTAGCTCCCTTCGGGCCTAACATAGGGTTCCCAGACCTTGGTCACATGGGTCCTTTGAAAAAATCTTGTGGGTATGCGCTAATTCATTTATATGTAAATTGGGTTAAGGACATGGGCATGATCCCTCGGTCACACAGTGAAGAGTTTGAAGGGAGTGCCATCCTTCCATAGGGTTTGAAATTGAAATTCCCCTAGAGATCGACATTACTTTAACTTTTCTGGGAATCCTACCCTGACCCTCTTGCAGGATTACATCCCACAACTCTTTAACTGTTAAACTGAGGCAAGAAGATGACCATTCAAAAGCACGAGTTCATAGAGAGATAATTCATATATCTTCCTTAATCATTCAATACATAACTCATTCATAGACATATAAATATGTTCAATCATCATTTCCATTTCAATACACAGAGTATGAATATACTTATCAAAAACCAGAAATTGTGAAGCGACTGTTGAAAGGGGTTTTTGTTTCCACCCAACCATAGGCTCGACCACTCCTGACGGATTTACCGCTAGCCACCCTCGAGCTAGACCATGATGCTCTAAGAGAGACTCTTTCTTCTTTCTCAATGACAATGAAGGATGGAGGTTACTCTCCTCCTCCCAGAGGATCTTGGCCACCGATTTTCTCTACACCAAGAAAGGATGTCTGCACGAGTACTTCCACAGTCATTCATTAGCCTTGTTTATGATCTTGTAATGAAAAACCCTGCCAATAACTTCTTTCACCCAAAATGAGTTTATTTTCCATTTCTTCCTCGAACCAGACAACTGTAACCACTCTTTTCTCTTTTTGATATTGGTCTTTCGACTCTGCTCTCTCCGCATATCTTCTTTCTCTCTCTCTCCTTTGCTTCTGACCACAAATTACCTATTTTTTTCCCTTCCTCAGCAAGGTTGCGTGGGTATAAATCCACAGCTCGTGGTTAGGTGTGGAAGTATTGTAGATGGGTACTCTACCCCATCTCCTCATTAACTCTTGAGAAGGAATATTCCAACTACCACTTTGACTGTTAATTCATTTATGGGTCAGAGAATTGTTCCGGGTCTGAGCCATTAATTCCAAAAAGGTATTCGTTTGGTGGGGGGGTCATCTCAACCATTTCTGGTTCCCCTCACCATCTCTCTCATAGCATCCATGGTCTATCTTGGAAAACCCCCCTTTCAACGGTTATGTAACACTTATCCATTTCCTATTAATAATAGAAAATGCATACATTGACCTTTTATAACAAAAGGTTCATCAAATTAAACATTCACACATATCTAGTCTACATAGTCTCTTGGCCAATTATAGATATATTTACAAAATGGGGGAAATAGGGGTATTACAACACTCACCTAGGAATCCTTTAGGGATGTTATTAAGGAACAATACTACCTTGTTGGAATTTATGACGACCTGCATATAAGATGGACCACACTGCGGCAGGAAAGGGACCAAACATTGCCAAAGTTCACGAATATATTACATACCTTGCGCACTAAGCTGGGTATCAAGGATTGTGAGTGACATCTAGTGCTCAAGTACCATGACGGTTTGTATAGATACATCCATATAGAAATGGAGTTTTTGGACATCTCGTCCTTAGGCGCGGCCTATCGATATGATGTGAAAATCGAGCAGAAGCTTAAGAAAAAGACACAACAATTTTGGTATGGGAACTCCTCACAGTAGAAGCAGAGCAAGGGAAGCCCCAACCCATAGAACAAAGGGAAAAAAAAATATGTAAAACCTCGGGACAACCATTCTAATCCACAAAAAAATAAGGACAATATAAAGATGAAGAAATACATCGGGAAGTGGTGCGACCTCCATAAGAGCCCTTGACTTAACATTGTTGATTGTCACTCAAATCAGTCATTGGTGGCGAAGGTGAAATCCTCTAAATCAGATGCGGGTTCTGACTTAGAGTTAGAACCAGAAAAAGGGAGACGAATTATTGATGTGAAACCCAGTGCCATCGTTTCTACCACCAATATCCATCCTGGTGAACCTGATGAGCCATAAGAAGGCGAGCACCTCTTTCATTCACAGATGTGGGTGAAGGGTACTCCACTGCACTTCATCATTGATAGAGGTAGCCAGAAGAACCTCATCTCATCGGAGGTCATCAAGCGACTGACCCTGCCAACAATGTTGCACCCACAACTATACACCATCGGATGGCTCCACCAAGGAAGTGATCTTTGCATCAACCAACAATGTCGCCTGTCCTATGACATCAAGCCCTTCAAAGATGAGGTATTGTGTAATGTTGCTCCCCTTGAAGTTTGTGATGTTATTTTGGGCCAACCTTATTTATGGAAACATCATGTTGTATATGATTCTAGGCCTCGTAGTGTTATTATTACTTTGGATAGGAAATTGTACAGGGTACCCGAGGTAGTCCCACCTACTGTCATTTCCTTGATCTCTACCAAGAAATGCAGGAAGGTCATCTCTCAGAACGAGAATTTTGTCTTTTTCGTGATTTTCTCTCAAAGTGAGCTGAAGGTTGCAGCCACATCCATGGCCTTCGTGGCTGAACTCTCCATGCAGCAGAATCAAGTGGATAAGTTCATGGAATAATACAAAGACATCTTCTCCTCACCGACTAGAGTACCTCTACACTTTCAGGTCAAGCATTCAATCGATCTGACCCCTGGAGCACTACTACCCAATGGGATAGTCTATCACCACTCCCTATTAGAAAATGAGGAGATCGAGTGTTAGATACAAGAACTAATCCAAAAGGGGCACATCTGACCCATCTCATCACCATGTGGAAGCCCATTCGTGCTTGTGCAGAAGAAAGACAAGACCTAGTGACTTTGCATCGATTACAGGGGCCTAAATAAAATCACAGTCAGGAACCGGTACCCGATTCCCCGAATCGACGATCTCCTTGATTAAATCAAGGGGGGAAAATAATTCAGTAATATTGATCTGAAGTCTCTAGCCTATCAAGTCCGAATAGAGAACACATATGTATGGAAAACTGCCTTCAAGTACAAAGACAGTCTTTTGAATGGTTGGTCATGCCCTTTGGTTTGACGAATTCCCCAACAACTTTCATGAGGATGATGGATGATATCTTGCAGCCTTTCACCAATTATTTTGTGGTGGTGTATCTGGATGACATCCTCATATATAATAAGAATTGGGTAGAACACTTGCAACATATTCAACAAGTTATGCACACTCTACAACAACACAAGCTATGTGAAAATTTGTAAAAATGCTCCTTTGGCATGAACAGGGTCCAGTACCTAGGCTACATTTTTTATGATCATGGGGTGCATGTGGATCCAACCAAGATCTAGGTCATTCGTGACTGACTAGCCCCAACCACACTCACTAAGATTCATATATTTTTAGGCCTTGCCAATTTCTATCACAGGTTTGTGTTGGGATTATCCCATACTGCATGGGCCCTCAACCAAGTAACCAGAGGTGGTGGTAAGGAAAAGTTCATGTGGGGTCTGTCACAAAAATAAGTGTTCAATGATTTGAAGCAATGTGTGTGATCAGCCCCAGTGATTTCATTATCTGACCTGAAACAACCCTTTGATATCGAGACATGCTCCAGACAATGTTGTGGGAACATTTATCACTCAACACAGACACCTCATGGTCTATCATAGTGAGACACTATCAGATGTCATTCGTATGTACCCTAATTATGAAAAATAAATGTACTCCATTGTGCAATCCTTCCACCAATGGAGGCATTACATTCTTGGGAAGGAGACAGTCATCCACATCGATCATAAGCCACTGCAGTTCATGCAGACTCAGGGAAAATTGCAGAATGACTGTCATCAGAAGTGGTCCGCATACTTGCAACAGTTCCATATCTACATCATGTATAATACAGGAAGCACCAACTGCACCACGGATTGCCTTAGCTTCCCACCAGTTGCAGCAGTCACCACAGTACTAAACTCCTATGACCACGAGACCTTCGGATGGCCCAAACTCTATGAGAGAGATCTTGACTTCACTGCCACCTACCATATGTTGGGCGCGAACATAGCTGTCATTGATTTCCATATTCAGGATGGGTTGTTGTCCCATCTGGGCCAACTCTGTGTTCCATCAAGTGAGCAAGTAAAGATGATTTTGCAAGCCCACTACAATCAGGTGGGATAACACTTCGACATAGAAAATACAGCGGTTGCGCTGCAACAAAATTTCTATTGGTCAAAAATTTGACAGGATGTCGATAAGTATATCAGGTCCTGCACTACCTATGTCATTACCAAACCAACCATTAAGAAACAAGGAATGTACACCCCTCTGTCTACTCCTGAAAGGAAATAGGAATCCATCTTGATCGACTATATGTCGGGCCTTCCATAAACCAAGAGAGGAAATGACTATGTTTTTGTGGTGGTTGATCATTTTTATAAAATGGCGATTCTAGCCGCTTGCAAATGAAAACATCACATCAGAGGAAATTGAAAAGATCTTCTTCGAATGAGTGTGGGTACATTTTAGGATACCACAAATAATTGTCTCAGATCGGGACAATCGGTTCCTCATGACATTCTGGTCAAGCCTTTGGTCACTGATGGACACCAAGCTCACCAAATCCATTGCCTTACACTGTTAGAATATAGAGGATTGTGCTCGTTTAACCATTGACGATACCCTCGTCACCCAACCACAGGCCTTAAGCCACCCTCCGAGCACCTTGACCTTGACCGAGAAGAGAATTCTGGTTGCAATCTATAGCCAAGAGAGGCTAAATGCACCAAGCAGAAGAATAGAAACTGAACTGAATAGATGATCCCACCCAGAAGCTAGCGCACCACTCTCCCAGCTTTCCCAGAAAACCTACGCACCAAACTGTTGTTGCCTGCAACTTCCTGCGCAGATATTGCTCTCACTGCAACTGTTGAGATAAAAAATAATGAAACTGGCGCCCTGTATTTATAATGGACTAGCCAGTCTAACTGGGGCCGACCTGGCCAGTCTAACTGGGCCAACTTCTCCTTCTGGGCATCAATAAATTCAATATAAATATATTTGTTCAGCCGACAACCTGTCTAGGGTTTCCTTCAATTATTTGCTTCCTTCCAGAGGATTCTAATCTCGTCATAGGTCATAATAGAGGTCCATACCTCCCGAAGCTACCATAATATTAACACTCCCTCCTAGCTAGGGAGGTATGGTCTTGAGCACAACAGACCATTCAACTGGTAGCACCACGAGCACCTGTCATTATTATCCGACTGGATAATATCCTATGACAACTGGTACAATATCAATTTATAGAACACACCTGTGTCTATTCCAGTAGTACACAACTACTCAAACTTTGTGAAACACAATCACAAACTGTCCTTCATAACAAATAGCAACCTGCATATAAACAATGTTATGATAAAAACTGTATCATCTAGGCCAATATTTCACTCACATCTGTGAGATCTGAAAGAATGTTTGCCACCACAGTAGTCTTCATCTGCATAGAAACAGGGTTATGATAAAACTGAATCATCTGGGCCAGTCTTTCACTCACGTCTGTGAGATCTGAAAGAATGTCTGCCCTCAGTATAGAGTATCAACAATAATCATCTGGGCCAATCTTTCACTCACATCTGTGAGGTCTGAAACAATGTCTGCCCTCAATATAGAATATCAACACTGGGCTATCTGCCCCATTCTTCTCAACCAAGGAAGAAGGATTGTTTCTGATTTATGAACCTGGACCATTTACCACCCTGGGCCATTCTTCTGACACTAAACAAAGTGTAACCTGGAGAGAATGAGTCTGCCCTCGAGAAATGCTTGGACCATTCCTTACCTTGGGCCATTCCTCTGACACTAAACAAAGTGTAACCTGGAGGGAATGAGTCTGCCCTAAGGAATGACTGTCCTGGATTATTCCCCACCCTGGGCCATTCCTCCCACACCAAACAAGGTGTAACCTGGAGTGAATGAGTCTGCCCTCGAGGAATAACTGTCCCTAATTACTTAGCCTGGACTACTCCCCACCCTGGGCCATTCCTCCGACACCAAACAAGGTGTAGCCTGGAGAGAATGAGTTTGCCCTCGAGGAGTAACTGTCCAGACCATTCCCCACCTTGGGCCATTCCTCTGACACTAAACAAGTGTAACCTGGAGAGAATGAGTCTTCCCTCAAGGAATTTCTGCCCTACATCAACCTCCAAACGGACGATTCTTCGAAACTTCTCACAATTGTGAACTTCGAAAGAGTGACTGCCCAGCGAGGCAGACCATTCTACTTGACCACTACTCAGAGTGACTGCCAAGAAGAATGAATGTCCTAGACCACTCCCCATAAATGGGAAGTCGTTGTCTATGATAAATCAACAATCAGTCTGCCTCCCATGTTAACTACAATGGGAAGCCACTGTCCGTCAGAAATCTCAATCCACTTTCTGAACAAGAAAACATCTGTCCAATCTGGACTCTTACAAAAATAAATAACATTTCAATTCTCCCTCCTAACTGGAGAGTTATTTTAATCACATAAATAAACATTTTTGCGTACCTTCTCTATCTTGGAGAGTCTTCCCTTTCAGCTAAGGGAGTTATTTCCACAATCCCCATCTTCTCTCGGAAATATGCAAATTTGATTATGGAAAGAGGCTTTGTCAGGATATTTGTTGTCTGCTCATCAGTAGGGACATACTCGAGCTTTACCTCTCCTTCCTGGACTTTATATCGGATAAAGTAGTATTTGATCTCAATGTTCTTCGACCTTTCATGAAACACTGGATGCTCGGATAATCTTATACAACTCTGATTATCACAATATATTGTGGTCGATTCTGGAGTCTGATCAAATAAATAGGATATTAACTTCCTTAGCCATACTACTTCTGTGCATGCTTCACAAGCTTCCATATAATCTGCTTCTGGTGTACTAAGTGAGACAGACTTCTGCTTCCTGCTGCTCCAAGATATCATAGCGGAGCCCAAGCTGAAACACATACCTGAAGTACTCTTTCTGTCTTCTTCACTTCCTGCCCAATCAGAGTCTGTGAATCCATGAAGTTGGATATCACTGGATGTGGTATATTTTAAGCCATAGTTTATTGTCCCACGAATATATCTTAAAACATGCTTTGCAACTATCCAATGCTCTTGTCTCGGTTCCACCTGGAATTGACTTAATGTATTTACAACAAAGCAAATATCTGGTCGAGTATTTACCAAATACATCAATGATCCAATTAGTTGCCGATATAGAGATGGATCTACTGGATCGGAATCTGGGACTTTCATTTTCCTTATATCCGCATTCATAGGAGTGTCCATGGACTTATAGTCCATCATTCCAAACTTTTGAAGGATCTTTATTGCATATTTTCCTTGTCCAAGGAATACTTCACCATGCTTCTGCCATACTTCTAGTCCCAGGTAATAGTGCATGAGACCTAGATCTTTCATATCAAATTCAGAGGCTAAATCCTTCTTGCACTGAATGATTAGAGATTCTTCACCTGTTATGAATAGATCATCAACATATAACAATATAATTACAGGTGCATTATCCACGACTTTGTAGTAAAGGTTTGGATCTGCATGACTCTTAGAAAAGCCAAGTCTGGTTAGATAACTGTCCATCCTGGGATACCAAGCCCTTGGAGCTTGCTTGAGTCCATATAGAGCTTTCTTCAGTCTGCAAACATGAGTGTCTCTGGAGTGTACCTCGAATCCTTGAGGTTGTTCAATATATACTTCTTCTTCGATAGCTCCGTTGAGAAAGGTTGTCT
>ML784477.1:43095-99201 GCA_009831015.1 Picea engelmannii
CTTCATTTCGTTCTAGTAGTCTATATAGATTCCCTTCACGTCTTCCAATAACCCTAGCATCTTCTATGCTGGAATCTTTATGCCATGATAACACCTTTTCATCTATGAAGGCTATTCTGTTTCCTTTGTCTTCTAAGCATGATTTTGATACAAGATTCTTTTCTAAACTAGGTACATATAGAACATTGCTTAAGTGAACATGATTACCTGATTCCAGTTTGATGGAGGATTGTCCAAAACCTTCGACGAGGTAGGTGCTTTTGTCTCCAAGCTCCACCTTGTACGATGTCTTTCTCTCATTTAGATCTGAGAGTCTTGCTTGATCTCCCGTCATGTGCCTGGAAGCTCCACTGTCGATTATCCACATATCGTCTTCAATTGTCCCGGTAAGTGCTGAGTAATGTAAGAGACTGATTGTTTCATACATGTCTTCGGTTGACTGATAACTGGTCATGCCTTGATCCAAAACTTCAACTGCGTCTTTTCTCTCTTCTGAGAAAGTCAATAGGTGCGTTGAGTTAGGGCGCATTTGGATATCTTCTCCTTGAGAAAGATGCTCCATCACAAGGTGTTGGATCTGAGAATTAGGGTTTCTGCAACTGCTACTGCTAGTAACCCTAGCTGCAGTTCTTTGGAAGCTGTTCCTGCTAGTAACCCTAGCGGCAGTTCCTCAATGAGATCAATACCTAGCAGTTATGTGTCCTTCCAGCATTTTAGGATGACTGAAGGGTGTGTGGGCCCATAACCTATTAGAATATAGAGGATTGTGTTCGTTTAACCATTGACGATTCCCTCGTCACCCAACCACAGGCCTTAAGCCACCCTCCGAGCACCTTGACCTTGACCGAGAAGAGAATTCTGGCTGCAATCTATAGCCAAGAGAGGCTAAATGCACCAAGCAAAAGAATAGAAACTGAACTGAACAGATGATCCCACCTAGAAGCTAGCGCACCACTCTCCTAGCTTTCCCAGAAAACCTGTGCACCAAACTGCTGTTGCCTGCAACTGCCTGCGCAGATATTGCTCTCACTGCAACTGCTGAGATAACAAATAATGAAACTGGCGCCCTGTATTTATAGTGGACTGGCCAGTCTAACTGGGGCCGACCTGGCCAGTCTAACTGGGCCGACTTCTCCTTCTGGGCATCAATAAATTCAATATAAATATATTTGTTCAACCGACAACCTGTCTAGGGTTTCCTTCAATTCTTTGCTTCCTTCCGGAGGATTCTAATATTGTCATAGGTCATAATAGAGGTTCATACCTCCCGAAGCTACCATAATATTAACATCCACCCCCATAAGGATGGTCAAACCGAGGTCATCAACCATATGATCGTGCTTATAATGTGCATGTACAATTCCAAGCATCCCTACACATGGGATGAGAGTCTTCCCTATGTTCAACACAACTACAATAGAGCCATGCGTAGATCAATTGACCATAACCCCTTTCATGTGGGTTTGGGATTTCAACCATTGGGTCCCATGGATGTTTCACTACCCCTTGCGGCCACCCAGGTAGACTCGTCCCATGCTCAAACTGAAGCCGAAAAAGCTACCTGGTTCATTGAGCGGATCCAACACATCTGCCAACAGGTTCAAGATATTTTGAAGAAGTCCAATGCCAAGTAAAAGCAACACCATGATCAACACCAGGTGCCACACAAGTTTCAGGTGGGAGATAAATTTTGGTTGCACTTGTAGAAAGAACGCCTTATAGGGACCCATCAGAAGATTTGTCCACTCTGCTATGGACCTTATACCATCACCAAGATTGTGGGTGACAATTATTTTTAGCTCAACATTCCTTCCTTCCTCAGATTTCACCCATTGTTTAATGTGGACCTCCTTTGGCCATACTTTCCACCATTATTAGACACCTCAGAGGTAGCAGAACAATTGACACCAATAGATCTCAACCCCGATTTCCTGGAACATGAATCCACTCATTAGATCATGGAAACACAGGTCAAGGTCACTCGCCAACATAATATCCAAATTTATTGGGTTGTCAAAGCAGAGCAGCTCCTGCACCAAGGCAAGTGGCTCACCCGGGGCCAAATTCAACAGAAATTTCCTCATCTAATGGGGGAACTCAACGCAATGGAGAACATTGCTTATTAAGGGGGGGATGGGTGATCCAGATGGATATTGGTGGCCACCCACCTATTCCAATTGGATCACATACAAATTTCATCTTGGCAGTTTCAATTTTCATTTTGACAGTTTTTTTCTAGTTTTTTGGGTCCTGAACTTTCGAGGTCGTTTTAAGGCCCTAAACAACATTTTTTGGGCCTTCCATAGTCACATTATGTGTAAAGTTATTGTGATTTCATAATGTTTATTCCTTGGATAGACCTTTCCAATGGGCTATCCTGTACCTAAAATGAAGTTCGTATGCAAACATTATGATGCCGAGAAGTTGATGTACCAACTTACCCCAAGGGGGCCCACATGACTTTTGGCACTTCATCTCCTAGGGTTAGGTTTTTGGATTTATATAGTTTTGGCATTCATGTTTACTGTAAAAAGGATTTTGGAGCCTCATTGTAATCATCTTCTTGTGAATGAGTGCAACTATCACATCTCTTCTCAAAGATAAGCCACCACCATTCTAGCAAGCTTGTTTTAGTCTGCATTTTATAGTTTCAACATATTTGCTTATTGAATAGAAGCCAAATTTTACTATATCTCTATTATTGTTCATTGCATCTCTGTGTTAATAATATATATTTGTATTCATTTCATTCTGCTCATAAAATATGGAACAAGAACGAAGGTTTATTTGTTGATGATCGATTGTGAGAAACTATCTTGTAAATATCTTTATAGTATTTTTCTTTTGCATTAATAAATTTCTCCAAGTGGCCACATTGACTGGGGTCGTGGATGTTTCCAAACATGGGTTTTACCACATAAAAAAATTGGTCTATTGATCTTTGATATGGTTGTGTGAGTGCTTCCTGAAGGTTTTCATCCTCTGTTGGACTACCTGTGTTGTCGAACATTAGTTAGTCCCTTACTCAATTTAATGGCTTATTATACTAGTATGAGAACCATATCTTGTTGAACAAGTGGAATGCCTTCGAATTGTGATTGCTATAGAACCAAGACCAAGTCACTTCAATTCAATGAAGAATTGAAACCCAACAATAAAAATGTTTAGACCATTCATTTATTATGTCTCAGAAATCAATGGCCCTCATTTCTTGGTTGTTTCAATAGCTTAAATAAACTTTGAATTATGTTCCTCATTACCAATGAGATAGAATTATTGAGGCCATTGGCCTACCTAGTGTTATACCACAATTTTCCACATCAATTGCATTTGTGAGAAGGCTTAGCCCTTTTCCCTAGCTTGCAAACTTAAATCCCACCCTTCTTCATCAAAATCACTTAAAAAACAATATTTTTGTTTCCATCTGCGAGTCACCCATGTGAAAACCATGGATGTTCATGCCTTGCTAGTTTGAAACTCATGGACGCCATCAAAAAATATGAAAAACCAAAATATTCTACATTTTCGAGTGGATTTTTTGGTTGGGTTCGTTCCCAAACTTACCTTGGCCCGTATACAATGGAATTCAACCACCTCAACCCCTTGAGGATGGTATAAAGGAATCTATGAGGTCATGGATGAAAGAGGACAACCTAGGTGCAAGATTATACTGACAAATTTGCAAGATTCCCTATTTTCCTTGATGCTCTGAGTAGCATCCCCGTGATCTGGAACTTGTTTTCCAATATTTCTTCCTCTCCCATATGTGATTGTAGGGCGTGTTCCTATCCCTTCTGAGTCATCCGAGAAAGGTCCATCGTGCTGAGTTGATGCTTGAAGGACCAGTGAAGAAACCTGGGCAATTGGCTTCGAGGAAGTGTCAACTATTAGATTCAGGTTGTAACTACCTACTTATATTATTTTCAATAAAAGAGTTCCCTTTCCCTCCATACATGTGTAAATTGATTCAACCTACTGATATATGTTAGTTTTCTTCATATAATTGAATTTTTGCACATTATATGTATGATTTGAATTTATAAATACCTTGTTGTAGCATACACTTGGTTTCCCTTTTGCAGGTTGATATCGGTAGAGATCATGAACAAAATCAAAGGTGTAGAGAGAATATCGACATCAGACATAGGATACAAGGTGTGAGGCCTCTCCTCCTCTCCTCAAAGTAATTATTTTCTTATAGCATTGTTGTGTGTTAGGGTAGGTTTTGTCCTTTACATATGGTCTTTCTCTGTTGTGACATGACCCAAGGTCATAGGGGAAAAACCCCATAATAGAATTGGCGACCATACTAGGGATATTTTCTCTTCTTTTGGGTCAATGTTAGGGTGTCTTCTATTGTCTTTCATTTCTGTAACTTTTCTTGTTTTCTAGGCTATCCTTTCAAAGCATATGCCATCAAGAGACATTTTCTAAGTTTCTGGAAGCCTCCTTCTGGATTGGATTTTTCTTTTTCAAGTTTTACTAATCCATCCAGAATTTTTCCTTTTATGAGTAACATATATCCATGATCTTCCTTTGTATGAACCACATATGTCCGCTAGTCATAGTGTACATAGTCACGCATCTATGTAAGAAACTTGATTTTTTATTCTTTCTCTCGATTCTCGGAGGGTCTGGTTTGGTTCTTCAGTACAATCTGATCCTATTGGGTTTGATTTTGATTTTGATTGTTTTGTTAAGTCTTTGAAAACTTTGGAATCATTCTAAAAGTTATTGCTCTTAGTTTCCTAGTGTTTTTGGATTACTTTGCATCTCTCTGCTACATTTTGAGTTTTTGGATTTATACCCATTTTTCCAAGATTTTATAATTGTATACGCTCTTTTATTTCACATAAACTGTGTACATATTCTACCCTTATATAGGGGTGAAGCATGGATTTTAGTGTTGAAATAATGTAACTACGAAGAGCATTCTTATTATTATTTTGTTATTGGATTAAATCCCCATTGTGGATTAATCATGTTATTATTATTATTGGATTAAATCCCCATTGAGGATTAATCATGTCATTATAATTATTATTGTTATTGGATTAATCCCCATTGAGAATTAATCAAGTCGGTAATTGTATAAGGACCAAATCCCCTTTTGCGGATTGGTCATCGGACAATTACAAAGTGCTGAATAAGAAGTCGGCCCCAGCAGTTATAATGAAAGGGCCAGAATTAATTAAAGGTGGGTTTACCCACCCAGAGTGAGAGGTCGGCCCTGCCAGATGGTGACTCTTCACATGTGCCGGATTGATATAAATAAGAGGCTAGCGCCTCACTTCTTACATACACTCACTTTCTCATTCTCTTATGAGGCAAGCTGCAATTAGAAGTTGGAGAGAGGAGAAGAAGGGTGGCGCATCTCTTGGAGAGGATTTTCTGTATTGGTTTGAGTTATCTCTTGAACATTGTATAAGCTATTTATGATAAGGAAGTTTTGTTGGGTTTTCTTCCCCTAGAGGGTTTCCCAGGATAAATGTTGTGTCTCTTGTGGATGTGTATTTCTCAGTGATCTTGTTCTTATTATGATCTTATCTTATTGAAATGCAAAGAACTATAATAATGGCATAAACATTAACATTTAGTTCCTAAAATCACGTAAGTGTTGGTCACATCTGCGCTTTGTACAAGGCCAAATTGCGGATATCTATGTTTTTTGGAAGGCCAAACCATGTATAAAATTGATAATCACTTCCTACAATGATAAAAACTGCATATATAAGCTTATATTTTCTATTCCTAGTGGGGTGAACCGCGGATTCCTCCAAAAAGTGATTTTTTTGCTTGTTTTTCATCCTTTTTGGAGCCCTGTTTTAGGTAGTTTGGGGGTATTTTTTGGGGATTTTGGTCCGGAAATTTTTTGTGGAATATAGGAGGTTAGTAAGGCCTTAAATTTTAATGGAAAACAAAGTTTTTTTATCCATCTTTGTCTCCCTTTTATCCCTTGGATTACGTGACTATAAGACTAGTCTTGTTCTCAAGATCTCGTTTTTTTGGTCACTATTGTGGTCATCTTTGAAACTTGAGTTTATATTTGAGTTCAATACTTTTATTTTGTATTCTCCTTGGATTTTTCAAATATAAAACTAGAGAAAATCTTTCTTTTAGCATCTTTTGTTATTTTTTCTTTGGTAGAAAGAAAAAGAAAAAAAAAAAAAAAAACTAGTTTTTTTTGCTAGGTAGGTCTCTTTCTTTCTTTGCATTGTTATTTGAAAAAGAAAAAGATGTTCGCATAAGATTTTGGTTTCTTCTCATATTTAAATAATTTCAAAGGAAAAATAACAAAGAACATCCTTTTGTTTTTTTCTTTTTCTTTTCTCAAAAGGATGCATTGTGCATTTTGCATAGAAAGAGAAAAAATTGCATTTCAAGTTTTAAAGGATTGTTCATGCATTTTCTTTTTGAAACTTTTTTTCGTTTGAAGAATTAGTGTAAAGTTTTATTGGTCATTGTTCTTATTGTTGATGTTTGGATAACATTGGTAAGACATTCCCCGGATTAATAATTAATAATATAATTATTAAATAACAACAACAATAATAATAAATAGTTATTATAATTATTAGAGATGCATTCTTTTATGGATGGTCACCATATGTGCCTTTAGGTTCTCTACATATTTAACACATTCATCATCATAATAATGAACCAATCATAGAATCTTATATACAATAGAATCAATAATATCATCTCATATATATACAATAGAATCTATCACATCATCTCATATACAATATTATCTCATATAAAAATTCAACATGGTATCAGAGCGGGACTCGGCTTGATTCCCTCATGGGAAGGCCCACGAAAATGAAAGTAGAGTAAAGTGTTGGGAGTGATAAATTTATGGGGTTGTTACAATCTCTATGTACAACATGTTTACCTTTTACTCCTACCTAAATTATAGAAAGAATTCCATAAATTATGGTGGGCAGTAATTTATAGTAAAAATGTTTAATTACCTAAATATGAAGAATGTATTGCATATTTACTTCTACCTATATTTATGCAAAGAATCACATGAATTATTGAGGAACAATTTAACAAATTCAAATACTATGTGGATGGATTATAAATTAATCTTTGGGTAGTTACGAGAGGTATTCTCCAACTATTTATAAGAACGAAAATTTAATTTAATTTTCAAAGAGACGTGTCTCTTTGGATCAATTTAATATTACTATAAAAAGACACTTGAAAGACACAACAATATACACACATATTTTTTCTCTCTCACACGTGGGAAGTGATTTAAGGAAGAGACCGGAGTTTCTAAGTAGTCGAATTGTTTTTAGTATAATTACTTAGTAATGTTCTAGAGTTTACTAAAGTAATATCGTTGGAAGTAATTACCACTTGCAGAAAATTGTGCTTGTCTAATTTAACACTAGAAAATCAACATGGTTAGTCATACGACATCGAGTATATGATGGATGTGTGTTGGTCATAGTAGAAGACACATCATTTGGAGGGTCAATGTATATAGTTGTGCACAAGATAAATTGATCTCCTCTAGGAGATTCTTTTTGTTGTTCTTGTTTCTTGTTCTCGGCATGTCACGGGTAATAGCTTATAGAAGGAGCCATAATGATGGTCCCAGGAAGCAACATGAAGCAAAATATCTAGACATAGAGTTGTGCACATCCATGTAACAAAGAGGAAGAGGAGGGAAACACATGCAGAGGGAGAAGATGACTCTGAAGACTATATAGCATCATAGGGAGTCAAGATTTAGAAGGAGCATACATACTTTGACTGGGAAGGGAGTGCAGTGGATCAAAAGAGTACTTATGGATGTTGTTTCAGTATGGGATCACTGTGATAAGGGAGCAGACATAAGTGACACTCAATACATTGGAGGCAAAGTATATAGTAGCCAGTATTGTAAGTCGTAAATTAGTGTGGCTTCAGAATTTTCTTGCAGGACTTCATTCGAGATAGGATACATAAGGGAGTTGTGAAGATCCAGTACACATCCACATATGAGTAGCATTGGGAAAACATTCTCACAGAGGAGTCATGTTGATTTGACTGAGGATAATTATACATTCACTCACAGGATTAACCATGCTGATTTGGCTAGTGATGAATGGCCCAGGCCTAGTATTTCTCCTTAGTCATGATGATTTGACAAGGAGTGGAAAAGACTTGAGGTGTTGATGTTTCTTCAGGTGGTTGCATCGGTCAACCATTTTCCCAGAGGGGTCATGTTGATTTGACTGAGGTGAATGATACATTCACTCATAGGATTAGTCATGTTGATTTGGCTAGAGGTGAATGGCCCAGGGAATTGATGTTCTCCATGTATTAGAATCGGGAAGACATCCTCCTAGAGGGGACATGATGAATTGTCTGAGGAGAATGATACATTCACTCACAGGATTAGCCATGTTGATTTGGCTATTTCTATGTGTTGAATGGACCAGGGTGTTGATGTTCTATGTGTATTAGCATCGAGCATTCTTCTCAGATGTCCATGCTGACTTGGCTAAGGAGAATGACCCAGGTGTGGTCTCTATCCTTGATCATGTGACTTGAAAAGGACCGTTGGAGACCTGAGGTGATATGTGGGAGAAGCATACATCAACTAGATGCTATGTGGGAGAATTATACATCAACTGGGTGCATGTCAGAGATGATTACAACAAAGGATCATTGACAAGTGTAAGAGGGAGTTGGATTTAGAGTTCAAAATCAATAATCTTGGTGTGATGCAGAATGTATCCCTAGATGAGAAGGAGTGTTGAAGTTAGAAGCATCATGTAGACATTCTCCAGAGTGGTCATGTTGATTTGACTCAGGAGAATGGCCCAGGCGCAGTCTTATGGAGTTGAGGTGTAGAATTTCTCCCTCGTTGAGAGGGAGTGTTGATGTTTTGACAACATCGAGAAGACATTCCCCTAGATTAATAATCAATAATATTATTAATATATATATAATAATAATAATAATAAATAGTTATTATAACTATTAGAGATGAATCCTTTCATGGATGGTCACCATATGTTCCTTTAGGTTCTCTATATATTTGACACATTCATCATTGTAATACTAAACCAATTATAGAATCTTATATACAATAGAATCAATCATATCATCTCATATATATACAATAAAATCTATCACATCATCTCATATACAATATTGTCTCATATAATATCTCATATAAAAATTCAACACTTATAAGTTTAATTTTTTCAAGAGTCTCAAACAACATCAGTTTCACTCCATACCCTTTGAGTAAAAACAACCACTAAAATGAATACTAAACTTAAAATGTACTAGACTTTGTTTCTAGGGTTCACAAACAAGTTTAGGGTTAGGACCTTGATTTAGGTTGGAGAGTTAATTTCTCCAAGGCTAGAAAACAAAATAGGAGTCTGAGCTAGGGAAAGTCTCAAATATAACTTTTGTATAAGTATATCCAGGAAGCTCCTCTAACACATGAGTTAAACATGAGATAGCATAAAGGAGAGATGAGGAGATATCCCCTCTATAACATCCCCAACAACCAACTAGGCTATGCCAACCAAAAATTCAAACTTTGATACCAAATTAAAACATACAAATACTATGAAAATACACAGATTCATACATAATAATGATAGAAATACACATGCAACATACATAGGAAAAACCCATAAAAATGCATAAGTAATAATGAAGCACATAATTTAACACACAATTGACACCTATTTTTTATAAAAATATCGCCAACTGTGTGCAGACCTTCCACGTTCCTCCCAACCTTAGACCACACTGCTCATAACTCTTAGCAGTGGGTCACCCCCAAGCTAGGGATAAACTCCACCCAGGTAAAGGAATTCGTAACCAGGTTGATGTATCTCAGACTAGAAGAAAAATCAGTGATAGGTACCAACTCGAACTAACAACCTACATCCCCTCATTCCCCACATGCTTGTCCCACCCAAGGAAGTGTGCCCCTTCTATGCTCAACAGTCCCTCGGTTGCCCCACTTCCATTCTGGGGCTTCAACAACAGGTCGAACAAGAAGTCTCAGAGCCCTATAACTACAGTTTGGCACCTTTAGGAAATCAATTCCCAACAAGTATCTCACCTAGAGAGAATTTCTCGCAGGCCTGAAAACCCGCCTCTTCAATATCCCCATGGGCTTGACAACCCACTTCTTCAGTCTAGCTCTTAAGCTAATCAGGTATAGGTACAATGACAGTAACAAGAAGGTACGGAGGACAACTGAATTAGTCAGTGAATGATGATGGAAAATGATAGGAAAATTAACTAAGTCCAAACTATATGTATGCATGTTCCCAACTTGACACTTTTCATGTTGAGAACCACCTTGGGCCCACTTGTCCCTATCCTTAGAACAAAGGATAAAATAATTATCTATACTTTATACTTTAAGGAATATTAATATAATATTCCTTTAGTCTTAAGCTCCCTAGCTTATTCCCTTATCCTTAACTTTTATCCCCCTTTCCCTATCTAGTGGATTTTATCTCCTCATACTCTCTTACATTGTTGGTGTGCCGCAGTGGTGTGTTTTTAATTAATATTTGTGTGTGATTTATATTTATAAGACAAACATATTGTCCTTTTTGTATCAAGGCTCACTAGCCTAAAAACCATAAACATATACACAAAGTCTCTATGGCCTCACGATTGCGCACTCAAGTTGATGTGCACGGTGTCCTAGGATGTGAGCACTTCCAAGTCACTACCACACACTTACCCAAGTGAACACAACATTATGACTTGTGTGCCCCTATCTTGATAATTAATCTTCGTGCACTTACCCAAGTGCGCGCAACACCAAAACCAAGTGCCAACGACTCACCAACCTATAAGAATATTTACATTTACACTTATATGTATAATTGGGGTTCATCCTAGGGGCTTACATTCCCCTCCCCCTTATTTATGCATTGTCCTCAGTGTAGTATATACACATATACAACCAAAATTTCAAAAAAAATCAAAAAAATGTGGGTATTCTTCCCGTACTGCATCCTCGTGCTCCTAAGTTGCATCTTCAGTACCGTACCAAGTACATTGGACCTTTACTATCCCTATGGATCGATTCCTAAGTTGTTTGATCTCCCGGTCCAATATGCACTTGAAAGGTGCCTCCTTGCTCCACCTGAATCACATTCTAATCAATAACATGATTAGCATTAGGTACATGCTTTTTGAGAAAATTTACATGGAATACATTATTAATAGACATTGATGCAGGAAAGGTAAGCATGTATGCTACATGCCCGATCCTCTCTAGGATTTCAAACGGCTCACAATAACGAGCTGCCAACTTTGAAAAAATTCCCAACTTCAAGGAACTTCTGTTGACCTTTACTTTCAAGAACATATGGTCACCCACTTTAAATTCCCTATGTTTTCTACCCTTATTAGCATAGATTTTCTTCCTTTTTTGGGAAGTCTTTAAATTCTATTTTATTTTCATCATTTTCTCTTCCATTTCCCTGAGTAATTCTGGTCCAACCACTGCTCTATTTGTTGGGTTGTCCCAACTTACTGATGTGTTGCACCTTCTTCCATAAATTGCCTCAAATGGCCTCATATTTAGAGATTCTTGGTACCCATTGTTATAAACAAACTCTACCAAGTGTAGGTAGTCTTCCCATTTTGATGGTTTATCCATCACATACATCCTCAACATATCCTCAATCAATTGATTCACCTTCTATGTTTTCCCATCTGACTCTGGATTATAAGTTGTGATAAAATTCAAATGTGTTCCAAATCCCTTGAATAATCCTTTCTAAAAATTTGATGTAAATTTTGGATCTCTGTTTTGGGTATACCATGTAGTTGAGCAATTTCTCTCATATAAATATCAACAATGTTGGTTGATTGCCTTGTGAGTGATCTTTACTGGAATAAAATGGGCAGCTTTAGTAAGCTTATCCACCACTACCATGATAGAATCATGTTGCTTGTTTTTTTGGGCAGTTTGGTGATGAAATCCATTGCTACAACTTCCCATTTCCACTTAGGAATGGGCAATGGCTGTAACAAACAGCTGGGTGGCTATGCTCAACTTTGACCTTTTGACACTCCAAACACTTGGAAATAAAATCGACAACTTCTTTCTTCATGCCTAGCCAATAATATTGGCTCTTGACAACTGCAATAGTTTTATGATAACCTAGGTGACCAACATAAGGTACATTATTCATTTCTCTCAATATCATATTTTTCAATTCTTGGGAATTTGGCACATAAATTCTTCCCCTGTACATGCTAATTTCATCATTTTCTAGCTTATAGTCTTCAATTTTCTATTTCAAAATACCTTGTTGTAATTTTGTTATTATTTCCATGTATTGCGGATCTGATTTTGCAGCCTCTGAGATTTTGTCTTTCAAATATGATTGGCACATGCTAATGGTTGCAACATGCAACTCATGCACCCTTCTACTAAGTGCATCAACCAACTTCATCTCTTTACCTTTGATATGCTTTATATCAAAGTCATATTTGTATTTTTAACCTTGTACAATATTTTATTGCAAACAGATTTTCAATAAAAGAACAAAAAAGATACAATGGAAAATACACACATTACACAAATATTTTTCCCCTGGAAACCCAAACTGGAAAACTAGCATATTTTATATTCATTCATAGTGATACATTGTTTACAATACAATTTACATATAGGAGCTAGCTACATCTAAAACCCTAACCCAAAGACTTGGATTAGTCAACAACCCTAATTCCTTAACCGAAAATAGAAAATCATCGGAAAAAACCATGTGTTGAAAAACCGACCAACAATGGACACGAAAGTTGAGGCGACATGAAAAATGAGGCAAAAATGAGAAAAGTTTCTCGAGGCAAAAAAAAATATTGAGGGTGCTTCCCTCAAACCCCTACGCACCCGACACAACGTAGCAAACACTAGAGCTAGTCATGCAAAGAATATAACACATACCCAACATTCTCCCACTTGTTGTTTTCTTTGCATATAGGGGATTACAGGGTTACATAGTCAACAATCCAGGGTTACAATGCCCATGGATCCTCTACACCAAGAGAACTTGCCAGTGCTCACAAATTAAGTTAATGAATATGCAACATTCTTCAAAGTGTCCACCTTCATCAACAACACTTTCTTTTTTTCAACCATGTTTCTCACAAAGTGATATTGAATATCAATATGCATTGTCTTTGAATTATAAACCGAATTCTTCGCCATAAAAATTGCATTATGATGTCAAAATCTATCCTTAAAACTTGTTGTACCACCCCAATACCTTAACATAATCATTGTAACCATATTTCTTCCTTACTTGCATGAGTAACTGCCATTTATTCCACTTTTGTAGTTGAAAGTGCCACTACAGCCTGTCTTTTGCTCATCCAACTGATTTCTCCTCCAAACAAGTTAAACACATACTTGCTTGTAGATCTCCTGCGATATAGATCTTCAACCCATTCTGCATCCACAAATCCATGTATGTCCAACACTTTGTCCAATCCTGGTCTTCCTTGGTAGCACAATAAATAGCTAGTAGTTCCACACAAATACCTAAAAACCCTTTTTGTTGTTGTCAAATGCTCATTCCTTGGTTTTGACATATAACTTCTCAAAAATCCCACTTCACGTGAAATGTTCGGTCTAGTACACACCATTGCATACATCAAACTTCCAACTTCACTCACATATGGAACACGAGACATGTTCTCCTCCTCTTCCTATGTCTTTGGAAATTGATCCGCAGATAAATTTACACAAATAAGATTAGGGACCTTGACCAGTTTACATTCCTGCACATTAAACCTCTGCAATATTGTCTCAGCATATTTTCTCTGATTTAACCAGAGTTTCCTCTTTTTCCCATCTCTTTTAATTTCCATACCCAAAATGAAATTTGAATCACCGAGATCCTTCATGTCAAATTTAGAGGACAACTGAGTTTTCACATCTTGGATAATCTCCTTGTTGTTTCCAATCAACAACATGTCATCCACACACAAGAAAAAATAAATCAAATGATCACCAATTAATTTAAAATACACACAATGATCCTCTTTGCTTCTTGTGAATCCAAGTCCCAGCATATAAGTATCAATTATTTTCTACCACATCCTTGGTGATTGTTTTAAACCATACAGGGAATTTTTCATCTTGCATACCAGCTCCTTCTTTCCCTTCACAACAAAGCCTTATGGTTTCTTCATATAGATTTCTTCTTCCAAATCCCCGTGTAGGAATGTTATCTTCACATCCATCTTTTCTACTTCAAAATCAAATGCAGCAACAACAGATAACATAAATATTATAGAAGTTAACTTGGAAACAAGAGAAAAAATATCACTAAAATCAATTCCCTAAAACTAGGAATAACCCTTTTCTACTAACCGAGCTTTGTATTTCTACCCTTTTCCTTCTGCATTCAGCTTCTTTTAAATACCCATTTGTTTCCAATGGGCCTTCTTCCAGTTGACAACTTCACTAGATCCCAAGCCTCATTCTTATCTAAGGATGCCATTTCTTCATCCATGGCCTTTTTCCAGAGCTTTCCATCCTCTCAATACAATGCCTCCCTGACAGTTCTAGGATCATCATCAGTAATAGACAAAGAAAAATTTGAACGAAAATCATATGGAGTATACCTTTCCAATATCCTTCTTTCTTGAACGAATCTCCTCAATACTGGAGTATGAGGATCTTCTTCTTTTGTAGAATTTGATTCATCATCCTTTAAATCAAACTCTATTTTCTTTGGTTATTCCTTGGTAGGAATTCTTGTTTAACAACATCCTTCATTTCTCTAAATACCACATTTCGGCTATACACAACCTTCTTAGTTTTTGGGTTCCAAATCTTATAACCTTTGATACCATCTTTATACCCAATAAAGATACACTTTTAATCCTTCTTATCTAGTTTACTCATGTTTTCCTTTGAAACATGAACATAGGCCTCACACCCAAATACCTTGAGATGTGTGAGAGAAGGTTTCTTACCAGTCCATAACTCTTGTGGAGTCTTGTGATTCAAAGTTGATGAGGGTGATTTGTTGACCAAGTAACATGCAATACCCACTACCTCTGCCCATAATTCTTTCCCTAACCTGACACCAGTACTGAGCATGCACCTTGCTTTTTCCATCAACATCTTGTTCATCTTTCTGCAACAACATTCGAATGAGGTGTATAGGGAGTAGTCTTATGCCTTGACATACTGCATTTATTATAGAAATATTCAAATTCACTCCCGCGGAACTCTCTTCCATTATATGTCCTCAACACCTTAATTATTTTCTCTATTTGATTCTCAACAAGAGCCTTAAAATATTTAAACATGTCAAAGACTTTAGATTTCTTCCTAAGGAAATATATACAAGTATTCCTCGAGAAGTCATCTATAAATGAGACATAGTACATAGATTTTCCCAATGATGGAACCGACATAGCTCCAAACACATCACTGTGAACTAGGTGTAAAATTCCTTCTTACCTCGTTGCACCAGAGGGGAATCTTACCTGATTCTGCTTCCCATATACACAATGTTCACAGAAATCAAAATCCAGAGATAAGTTAAACATACCTTCAACCATACCTTTATCATGTAGTAATCGAAGACCTTTCTCTCTGATATGCCCTAGTCTTTGATGCCACAACATAACCTTTTCTCCAGAGACTATAGGAGTTCTTTCTTCTTCAAATCCAATATTAGGAATAATGGAACTATTACACCCATCACTAATAGTGCTTCCTTGCAGCTTATACAGAGTTCCAAACTGAACTTCCTTTAGCAACACCATTTCTCCTTGAACCATCCTGCATGTTTCCTTTTCAAATATTATTTTTACCCTTGCATCGTCCATTTTTCTTACGAAAATCAATTTTTTGGCCAATCCTGGGATGTGAAGAACACTAGGTAGTGTTCTAATCCTTCCATCCATGAGCCTCAACTTGACTTTTCCTAGAACTTGATTATGGTTGTCGAGTCATCACTTAGGAAAACACTACCTCCATCATACCTTTCATATTCACATAACCACTCCTTGTGGGGATTCATATGAAAGGATGCACTTGAGTCAACCAACCATGCCTCATGATCTGCATGTGTGCTTGAATAATCCAAGTGCACATCCTCTCCTTCCTTGAAGTTCTTTTCTTCTATAGAATAAGATTATTTAGATCCCTTCTTTTTCTCAACTTTGGATCTACACTGCTTCTTGTAGTTCCCTTCTTTTCCACATCTACAACATACCTTTACAAACTTTTCAGGAGATTTAAATCTACCCTTAGAGTTATATCTCCCACTTGAGGACTTAGATCTATTTCTTTCCTTGGAGTGTCCTCTTGAAAATAATGCATCTGTGCTATGTGCTTCCATGTTCTTCCATCTCATCTCCTCTGACATCAAGGATGAGACCACTTCATCAAACTTCAAGGAAGTTGTATTACTACCTATGGCCACAACCAGACTATCCCATGAGTTTGGTAAACAACACAATAAACTGATACACTTATCTTTGTCTAAAATTTTAATCTCAACATATACTAACTGACTTACCAAAGTATTGAAGGCGTTCAAATGCTCTACCATTGAGTCTCCATCTCTCATCCTTAGGTTATACAAATTATTTATTAGAAAAAGTTTATTTAATAGGAACTTAGACTGATACAACTTCCCCAACTTATCCCATAAATATTTGGTTATAGCTTCCTCCGACACATTCAATAATACTAAATATGAGATACATAGTCGGATTGTGCTCTTCACCTTCTGATCCAGCTTTTTCCAGTCATCTGCTAAAGTTCCTGTAGGTGTAGTACCCGGATCCACCACGATCCACTAATCTCTATCCACCAACAGATCTTCCATCTTGAGCTTCAACAACTCAAAAAATTTCCCATTAAACTTCTTGATCTCCATTTCCGAACTGCTCGCCATTTCTTTTCACCTAAAAAATCAATACCAAAGATCTCCCACTATAAAAAGGCTTATCACAGTCCCGAGACAAAACCCTTGACCAAAAAGGCATCTCCCTGAAGCCAACAAAGCTCTGATACCAAATGTAGATTTTAACCTTGTACAATATTTTACTGCAAACATATTTTCAATAAAAGAATAGAAAATATACAATGGCAAATACACACATTACACAAAGAATTTTCCCTTGGAAACCCAAACTGGGAAAACCAACATATTCTATATTCATTCATAGTGATGCATTGTTTACATTACAATATAGATATAGGAGCCAGCGACATCAAAAACCCTAACACAATGACATGGATTAGTCAAAAACCCTAATTCCTTAACCGAAAATAGAAAACCATCGGCAAAAACCATGTGCTGAAAAACCGCCCAACAATGGACACAAAAATTGAGGCGACACAAAAAACGAGAAAAAAATGTGACATGTTTCCTGAGGAAAAAAATCTAGGGGGCACTGCCCCTGAACCCCAACGCAGGGGGCATATCGCCCCTCCTCAAATCGCCCAGTGCAATGTAGCAGACACTAGAGCTAGTCGTGCAAAGAATATAACACATAACCAATGATATTCACTGAGGAATTCTAACCACTTGTTTTTCCTGGCATTTAGAGTTGGATGTCCAAATAAATATTTCAGACCACTATGGTCTGTCCTCAACTTGAATATTTTCCCCATGAGGTAGTACCTCCACATCTTCAAGGCATGCACTATGGTTGCCAACTCCAAATCATGAGTATCATAGTTCCTTTCTTGCTCCTTCAACTTCCTTGATTCATAGCATGCCACGTACCCATTCTGACTAAGGACCAGGGATAATTTTAAGGATGGAAATTTGTATTAAAATGTAGAAACCTAGGCTTATCTTACTAGTCTTTATTTTGTGAAATGTAAATATTTTAGCGATAGGTTTGTAAAAATATTCAAATTTCTAATGATTTTATATAGTTTCTATAAAATTTTGGCAATTTTTAAGGTAATTTCTATGGAATTTGGGCGAATCGTTTTTAGAAAAAATGGAATTTGGCGAATCATGTTTTGGGAAAAACCATGTAAAATTAGCCCATTTGTGAAATTTAGCCCCTAAAATCATCTATCTTAAGGACTCCACAAATCCCTTCTTTACATGCATCGGTGAATGCAATTAAGTCTTTATTTGTATTAGCAATCCTTAGTATTGGAGCACTTGTTAATAAATGCTTCAAGTGTTGGAAACTCTTTTCACAATCCAATGTCCATTGAAACTTCACACCCTTCTTTTGCAAGGAAGTGATTGGGTGTGCAATCTTTGAGAATCCTTCAATAAATGTCCTATATTAGCCTTCAATTCCCATGAATGATCTGACCTTTGTCACATTATTTGGCGTTGACCATCCTCTAATGGCCTCTATCTTCTTAGGATCCACTACTATCCCTTCCTTTGAAATGATATGTCCCAAATAATGAATGCTCCCTTAATACCTGTAATACCATCCTCAATTGTTTCTCATACTCTTCCTCTGACTTACAATATATAAGAATGTCATCCCAAAAGACAATGACAAAATTATCTAAGTATTCTATGAAAATACCATTAATTAAACACATGAAGACAACTGGTGCATTTGATAACCCAAATGGAACCACTATGAACTCATAATGACCATACCTTGTCTAGAAGACACTCTTATTGATGTCTTCATATTTAATTACTACTTGATGATAGCTTGATCTGAGATCAATATTGGAGAATATTTTTGCATCTTTCAGCTGATCAAAGAGGCCATCGATCCTTGGCAAAGGATACTTTTTCTTCACAGTTACCTTGTTCAACTTCCTGAAGTCAATGCAAAGTCTCAACGTTCCATCCTTTTTCTTCACAAATAACACCGGGGCACCCCAAGGTGACACACTTGGGCGTATATACCCATTCTTAAGAAGATATTCAAGTTGAATTTGCAATTCCTTCAATTCTGGTGTATGCATCGTGTAAGGGGTCTTGGATACTAGGGTTGCTCCAGGCATCAGATTGATGGATAAATCAATGTCTCTTTTAGGGAGTAATCCTGGTATTTCTTTAAATACATCTTCAAACTCTTTTAGGACTGCATAATCTTCAATATTTTGCACCCTGTCTTTAGGTGTCTCTTCCATGTGTGCTGCAAATATTTGAAACCCTTTCCTGTATTTTTTCTTCAGTTGTAATGGTAAAATTTCTCTAACGGTTACTGCACTAGGAATTCCCTACATTGTCCTTAGGTTCCTTTCCTCATCCAAGAAAGTAAATTCCTTATTATAAAAGTCTAGGATAGCATGTTTTTGGTCCAACCAATCCATACCAATTAGGCAGTCATAGGAACCTAAAGGTATGATGTTCAAATCTTCCCTAGTGATCAGTCCATTCATGTCCGTTGGACATGCCTTAACCATCTCATTAATTTTTCTTTTAGCTCCAGTAGTCAGCTGCACCAACCAAGATTTTTCAAGCTTGCTTCTTGGAAAATGCAATCTTTCCACCATATTAGGATGTAGATAACTATGAATAGCTCTTGAATCAATTAAAATAGCAATGGTTTGGTTGTTGATCTTACCTTCCACTTCAATCATATGTGACTAAAACTCAACTTGCTTGTTGTCCAGGGCTGTGTAAATCCTATGTACATTTCTACCCATGTCCTCCATTGTATCAGCATGTTGTGCATTGTGAAAATTCCTCACTTTTTCACCTATGTGAGGAGAATCTATGTACATATGATATCCTCCACAACCCCAACATTGATTAGGTGGTTTCCTTGGTTTTTTCCCCACTGTCTCGGTCATTTTTGGGTTCTTCTAGAAGTTGGCTTTCCCTGAGAATTATTTTTGAAGAATGGTGGCTTAGTTCCCTTCTTCTTTTGTTCCATCTTTTTTTTCTTCTTGTCTTCCCAATGTTTTTGGAAAGTTGGCCTTCCTTTATGTTGATCATAAATGATGTTATCTCTCCTTACGGTTTCCTCCAATGTTTTGGGATCATCATATTGTATCTTGCCATTGATAAATGATGACATCCCACTCAAATACCTTTGAATCTTAACTGTATCATCCTTGATGAAAGAAACATACTTCAATAGCTCTAAAAACCTCCTTTCGTATTCATCTATGGTCATATTCCCAAGCTTGAGTTCAAAGAACTGCTTCATTTTCTTGTCATGGCATCTCTTAGTCAAGTATTTATTTTGAAAATATCTCTTCAATTCCCTCCAAGTAAAATTTTTCTCATCAATGTGTTGCACCTGTACAAATTGGTCCCACCACATTGATGTTTTTCCCTTGAGCTAATAGATGGAAATTATTCCTTTTGCGTGTGAAGAGTAATTATGAAATTGAAAATACTTCCTCATTCCTAGCATCTATGTCTCTTCATCCTCATCCTTCTTGTGTCCACCATAAAATGTAGGAGGCTTGATTTTGTTAATTTCTCCCTATAGCTCATCCACCCCAGACCTCCTCTTATGTTTCCTGACAAGGGATGGACTTGAACTACTATGTGCTCTCCTAGTGGAAAACCTTGGGGAGTGATGGTGATGTCTTCCAAGACTTCTTGTTCTTCTCCTCTCATCATGAGACTTGTGACTTCTTGAATTACTTGAGTCATTCTCCTTATCCATATTCTTTTTTATTCTATCCAAGATTTGCATTAACTTTATGTCAAAGCCCTTCTAATGCTCCTTGGATTTCATAAGCCTCTCATAATCAATATTATAACATTGAACATCCTTTTGAAAACGTTTTATGGTCTCTATCAAGTTCATGAATTCATCCTTTCCTTCTCCATGTCCACTTGAATTTGTACCTTCATTGCCTATATTGGCATACATCCCTCTGATCTCATCTTCATGGATGTAATACCCATGTTCATCTTCCATGATTTTGAACTCTGTGTTGATCTTGATGTGATATAAATTTTTTTAACTCTGCAAAATGTGCAGCCAACAAAACTTGTCAGGCTAAATAATTTAACAAATTCATGAAATTATGTACAATTCTGGTTCAATAATGCATCTGAATTATTTTTGTTGATTTATTGTAAAATTGACTACCTAGATCAATTTTTTGGGTGAATATTTATATTCTACTATCCAAGACCTTTCCAACTCCTACTTTCTTGCTCAATTTTGAGTCTTGAGCAGAAAGTTATGGTTATTTGAAAATTGTACATTGACTCTTCTGTTCATACTTCAACTAGGTGCAAATCCGAACTGTAATTATGATTTTTTCACCTACTCCATTGGAGTATTGGTAGGAGTCCAATTGGGTTTATTCATATACATATTTTGGATAGACTATCCAAGTTTCACCTCTTTCTAGGTTTTGGGCTACTAGATACATCATGTTGAAGTTTAAGCCCAATTAGTGTTTTTGGCCTTGAATGCTACAAGTACCTTATATTCCATATTAATAATTTTTAACATGCCCAAAAATTTAATTCAGATTCATCAATGTGTTCTATGGTTCAATATCTTTCCATAGACTACTCATATGCCTCAATTTGATTCTAGAGCAGAAAGTTATAGCCCTCAGAAATTAATTGGGTCTTAAAATTTACCCTCCATTGTTTGTCATGTAACTTCCTCATAAAAGCTTCGTTTGACAAATGGTTTATACCATTAGAAAGACATCTTCAGGATATTTCATTTGAGTAGCTAACAATTTTGTTTAGGACCTCATAAAACCATTTCAAAAACATGACCTTCAAACAACATAAAATGTCGTAGAAAATTATTGGTTTTTTGTTGTTATAGACCATCCAAACGACTTCATGTGCATCAATTTGAAAATGTACACCCATATTTAGCATGCATAGCAATGTCATAAGGTAGTGAAAGAACCATGTACCTATAACCAGTGTGGACCACTTCTCTATCACAACAATATATGGTGTTCTCTACTTTTGTGTCGCCCGCCAATATCTACTACGCACAAATTTTGTTTCATGCACTAATACCTATTGCACTCAACTTTTGTTTTGCATATTAATATTTCACATGCATTGCACTCTCTATGCCGCACAATGACAAGGTTTAGTGTGCTCACACCATGCACCATTAATTAATCCTTCATGCGACGTGAATATTCAACATGCACACATTGCACACCAATATTGTGCGCGCACCAACAAATCTCCTTTGTGCTCTGCCAATTTTAGCGCCCACACCGCACGCACCACTATTATGCATGCACCACCCAATCCACACCGTGTAGTGCTAAAATTTAGTGTGCACATCTGCACACTATTATTTTTATGAGCTTCACCACCTTACACCCCGCAATGCCAAATTTTTAGCGCGCACACTCATACACCCTTCTTTTTCCACACATCATAAGATTTGCACCAGGAAACACCAAATTTTAGCATGCACACTTGCACACCCTTATTTTTCTATGCATCGATTCCTCATGATTCTACTACAGAAATTGGAGCTTTTACCCAATTTTCACCCAACTTCCACCATGGGCATTCTACAACTATGAAATTTGTTCAATTTCACTACAATAACAAAATTCAACCTCTGAAACAAAAAATCGTTGTTGATTGACATTCCTGTTATGATCCCAAATTAATTCATGGATTGAGAGTTTATTTAACCAATCTCGCTCCATCTGTCATGGCTTCCTTGTAACTTCAAATTTGACCAATTCCAGGTCTGAATTTGCTAGGACATATATTAAAATTAAGAATATCTTACCATTTGGCTTAATTTCCCAAATTCCCAATGAATTTAACAACATAAATTAGGGATTTTTCCCAATTCCATGCAATTAATTTTGATTTTTTCCATGGACGCACTGTAACTTGAAATTTTGCCACTCCATAATCATTTCTCTGTGAAATTCTGCTTCAACATTTAGCTTTCTCGGCCCATCTAGGCTCAGTGTTGAAAACTGGAGCTTTGATACCACATTGTAGCATCCTCAACAATCAACTGGGCTATGCCAACCAAAAATTCAAACTTTGATATCAAATTAAAACATACAAATACTCTACAAATACACAGATTCATACAGAATAGTGATAGAAATACACATGCAACATACAAAGGAAAAACCCATAAGAACAAATGAATAAATAATAATACAGTACATAATTTATCCGAGGAAAAAAATATAGTACATAATTTAACACATAATTGACACTTATATTTGATAAAAAGATCACCAAATGTGTGCAGACCTTCCATGTTCCTCCCAACCTTAGACCACACTGCTCATAACTCTCAGCAGTGGATAATCCCCGAGATGGGGCTAAAATCCACCCTGGTAAAGGAATTCCTAACCAAGTTGATGTATATCAAACTACAGGAAAACTCAGTCATAGGTGCCAACTCGAGCTAACAACCTACAGTCCCTCATTCCCCACATGGATGGCTCACCCTAGGAAGTGTGCCCCTTCTCTACTCAACAGTCCCTTGGCTTCTCCACTTCCTTTCTGGGGCTTCAGCAACAAGCCGGACAGGAAATCCCAGAGCCCTATAGCTGCATTTTGGCACCTTCGAGAAATCAATTCCCAACAATTCTCTCACCTAGAGAGAATTGCTCACGGAATTTCCAACCCACCTCTTCAATATCCCCATGGGCCTGAAAATCCTCTCCTTCAGTCCAACTCCTAATCTAACTAGGTACAGGTATAGATACAGTGACAGTAATAGGAAGGTATGGAGGATAGTTGAATTAATGAGTGAATGATGATGGAAAATGATAGGAAAATGTACTAAGTCCAAACTATATGTATGCATGTTCCCAACTTGAAACTTTTCATGTTGAGAACTACCTTGGGCCCACTTGTCATTATACTTAGAACTTAGGATAAAATAATTATCTATACTTTATACTTTAAGGAATATTAATATAATATTCCATTTGGCTTAAGCTCCCTAGCTTAGCCCCTTATCCATAACTTTTAGCCCCCTTTCCCTATCTAGTGGAGTTTAGCCCCCCATACTCTCTTACATGGTTGATTTTTCGTAGTGATTTGTTTTTCATTAATATTAGTGTGTGATTTACAATTATAATACAAACATATTGTCTTTTTTGTATCCAGGCTCACGAGCCTCAAAAACATAAACATATACATAAAGGCTCTCTGGCCTCAATATCTCATACTCATGTTGATGCACACGGTATCTTAGGATGTGCGCACTTCCAGGTCACTACCGCACACTTACCCAAGTGCACGCAACAATATGACTTATGCACCCCTATCTTGATAATGAATCTCCACACACTTACCCAAGTGCACGTAACACCAAAACCAAGTTCCAATGACTCACCAACCTATAAGAATATTTACATTTACACTTATATGTACAATTGGGGTTCATCCTAGGGGTATTACACCCTCCAAATCTTAATTGATCATAGTGAAGAGATCATATCTTGGGAGATTTTCTCAAGTGATACCGAACCATATGGCATCAGTCCTCTAGAATAGTTTTGGGCTTAGTTACCCTACCAATACATTCGATCTCGGTTGTCAAATGTACCTCGCGGACACTGACTGCAATATGATGACCTTAGTTTCTTCTCCTAGGGATATCAAAGGTGACTGCGGGGGTTTGTCATGGAACCTGGGGAATATTTCGTATCACACTTTTTCAGTACTGTTGGAGGGTTCCCTGTGAAGCATGGGTGCTTGCACCAGATAATGCTAGTGAGTGGAGGTTGGGATAACTACTTCTCACTCCTTTGTTCATTGGTTCATGGGACTTAATCAACCTGTTCCTTCATCCAGAAGGTCTCTTTCCACTTTTTCATTCCTTTGGACTCAATACCTCATCCACCTAGGTTGAAGCTTTGGAGAATTTGTTTACTTGTGATGTTTCTCTTAGGAATTTTTATTGGAGTGTTGCTTTGTATTTTTGGCCTTAGGTTGTGTCAATTTCATTTATTTTGGATCATTAATTCAAGGTGGTTTCCCAACCGCTCTATTAGTTTAGAAGGATCTCCAATATTTCTTTTTAAACTGTGGAGCCTCCTCCTAGAAGGCATGGGTTCTTATACCATTGTTCCACCAGAGTCAGTGTGTGATACTTTTATGGACATGAATAATCCCACAAGGGAGGAACCTATGCATAAGAAATTCATGGCCAATGTTATTGAGGATAGCAACTGAGGAACCCCTATCCAAGGGTATTCTTATGCGTTTCCTTTCTTTGGAAACATTGTTGCCCCCTTGATGGTTATTTTGAACATTCCTAGATTGAATGTAGGACTACCATTTTTGTTGTGGACCACTTCAAATCTCCTATATTATCTCGATGCTTCTCATATAAGTACCTTATGTCTGGGGCATCATACAGATTTTGATCCTTCACCTTCTACATCCGCCAACATTATTCCTTATCCTTCTCCCTATTCTAGTGAAAATCTTTCTACTAGTAACTAAAAGTATAAAAGGAATAGGAAGAGGAATAGTAAGAAGAAGAAGTCACTGGCCCCTGCGAGTCATGTTGGGGGAAAGCAACTAGCCACTGCGAGTCATGTTGAAAGCATGAGTCCAGTCACTGCAAGTCACACTGGCATTAGTTCACCAACCCCTGTGAGTCATGTTGGATTTAGGTCAACAACCTCTGCGAGTCATGTTGAGGACAAGCAACCAACCTTTGTGAGTCATGTTGGGAGTGAAATTACATTCATTAGTGGTCATATTGGACAAATGTCACCAACCTCTACAAGTCATGTTGGAGATCAACACCTAGCCACTACAAGTTATGTTGGGGGCATTGATACGATTGAGAATCCTAGACGTATAGGATGGAATGGAAATCATCTTACTCATGTTTTCCCTACTATTGTTGTGGTGTGAAGAGTGTGGTCCTTGTCTGAAATTACATTCATTAGTGGTCATATTGGACAAATGTCACCAAACTCTACAAGTCATGTTGGAGATCAACACCTAGCCACTACAAGTTATGTTGGGGGCATTGATACGATTGAGAATCCTAGACGTATAGGATGTAATCCCAAGTTCCCTTGTAAGATTTGCAAGGGAGATCATCTTACTCATTTGTTCCCTACTATTGTTGTGGTGTGAAGAGTGTGGTCCTTGTCTGAAGTCCCTTCTAGTTCTGTGTCATCTTATGTTTCCCAACAATCTATTCAATCAATGGTTGAGGAAGTGGTCGCGTCGATGCAATCTTTAGCTGATACCACTCTCGTTTTGGGGGGTGATGTGTATCTTGACCATGTTTATTTTCATCCTATTCAACAATTGGTTGATGAAGTGGTTTCCTTGACACAATCTTCGGTCAATCCCAGTCTTCTCTTGGAGAGTGACTAGTCTAAGGGAGTGATCTCGTCGATGCAATCTTCGATCGATCCCACTCTTATTTTGGGGAGTGATGTATATTTTAACCATTTCCTTATAATTTATAGTTCAATACCTTCTGAATCAGGGGGAATTCCATTCCCTTCAAGTATGCTCCCTCCAATTCCTAGGATGGTTTCCTTTGATTGGAATGATATTGTAAAGCCTCCCCTTCCTTCTTCTACACCTTTCTAAATAACAACTCTAGTTGAATATATTTTGAAAGGAATTCATCAATGTATTGTAGATGAAGGATCCTCTACGAGTATTTTATCCTCCTCGACTTGGAAATCTTTGGGTTCTCCCAAGATTGTGTCAGCTACCAATGAGTTGTTGGCTTTCGACAAAAAACCTAGTGAATGTCTAGGGATTATTCCTCAATTGCCTATCACGTTAGGTGGGAAGATTTTTCTAGTTGATCTGTTAGTGGTGCCAAGCCCTTTAGAATTTAACATGCTTCTTGGTCGTGATTATGTTTATGATATGAAGGTTGTGGTGTCTGTGCTCTTTCATGTGATGCATTTCCCTCACAAGGGAATCATTTTCACTATTGATCATCTTTCATATAATAACCACCATCCTAGTTCGACTTTAGCTCAATGTCATCCTTCGTATCTTCCTATTGTTCGAGTAGACTCCTCCCCACCACAGGTGAATTCTATCGTGTCTTATCCTCGATGTTCAATTTCTTCTAAGAAAGGATATTTATAGTTTTGTTCACCATCTCGAGACAAGGTCTTGGAAATTGATCAGGTGTTGTATCCAATGGGGGCATGTAATCCTTTTCTTTCCCCTCTTGTCCCGGGTAATCTAGCATTTACTCTTGAGTATGATCTTACTATTTGTGAGACCTCGAGCCCTAGTATTTGTGTGTTGTCGAGCCCCAGTTTCATGGATGTTGAGTTGACTTTATATGAGGCTATCCTTTAAGCTATGATTATGGATCTTCAACCTCCTCCTGAATTATAATCTTTACAAGTTGGTTACCAAATAAGCCCTTGGCTTGAGCCTAGAAATGGGCTCTACCTGGAGAACTAGTATGCATAAGCCACAAGGTTGTGTAGTCCTTTGTACATATTGTACTTTTAGGGTTTATTGTTTTCAAGTTTCGTATCCTATAACACTTGTTTTTATCAGGGGTTTCTATATTGGACTTATTAACTTTTGGGTGAGTGTTTTTGGTCTTATATATAGGACTTTGAAGACATTTTTCTTTGGTTCCTTTATTCATGTTGATCCGTTCTGACAGGTAATGATCTAGAAATTGGTATATAGGTTATATTTTCCCCTTCATGCATTTTTTCATTATCTATTTCATGGTTCATTTTTCCTTAGGATCGACCCCACTGAGTTGGGACATGGAGCCTTCTTTGTTGTTTAAAAGTGTTGTAATTCATGTGGTAGATCCTATCTTCCATGAGCGTCCTAGCTTAGAATCCATTTGCATTTTAGCACTCATGTTGCAAGTTTCTATTTAGGATCGAGAGTCTCTTTTAGCCCCGCCATGAGTTTTCATTGAATATGCATATGTTCTTCTAAATATTTTTTTGGCCATTTCCTATAGGAATCCCCCTAACACATGTTGATACTTATGTCAGTACATCTTGGGGTTATTTAGCGGGTATTGTGTTTCTTACTGGCATGTAGAGTAGGGTAATTTCCACCTGCTCAATACATTTATTTTTATCATTCACATATATTCCATAGGATCCACCCCATTCATTTTCGACATCATACCTTCAAGATGCTTTAAAGGTGTTGTTATGAATGGTAAATCTTACCTCTCCATGGGTGTTCTAGTTAGTTCCTCATTGGCATTTTTGACACATGTGTTGTAGTTGTTTCATTAGGATCAAAATCCTTGTTTAGTCCTACCATGACTTTGTGTTGAGGCCTCGTGACTTCCTCTCAATATCTTGTTGGATAACCTACCCATGGGGCTTCCAAAATTTTGTTGAGTTGAAATTGCATTGCATATTAGCCACTCTCTCTTCTAGGACTAATGTCGTCTTCAACTTCTTGTTGTTGAACCATTTTCTTATGCATTCCTACCAATTGCTAGACTTGAAATTTATGCCTTTGCGACTCGACACCTTAATCCCCAGAGGAGACATTCCCCTGAGTGTCCTTATCCTACACATGCTTCCTTGCATTAAGCATATGTTTGTTCCTTACACTCCGGAACTAGTTTTCTTTCCCTCGACACTTGTTTCCTCCATTGTTCTATAACATTCTTTTATTCCTTTTCAAGTTTTAATAACATGAAAAAGACAAAAAAATAAAAGAAATAAAAAGAGGGGAGGGGGGAAGTGTCTATCTCTTTTATTGGCAGTAGTCTTGTCGCTCTTGAACAAAGAACAATATTTGAGTCAGTGTCTCAATATTTTGGGTTTGGTATGGATTTAGGAGATTTTTTCTCATTTTTTAGCATAATCTCCTTTGGTTGGTTATTCTTCCAACCATATATCATCCACTTTATAATCCATGTTTTCCTAATTCACATAATCTGTCATGATTTTGTTCAAGGGAATTTTTAGCATGAGTCATCCATTCTATAGAAAGTATCTGACCTTTCAAGTCGACCTTCGTGTGCCAGTCAAGTACATCTCATCATCATAAGTACCTTTGTATCTTGCTCATGCTAGTATATAAGGTCCTCATTGACTTCTTGTTGGAGGGTTTGTTCTTATCGACTTTGACACATTGCTCTGAGAGTATTACCTAGAGTTGTACCCTCAGCCTATTTCCATCAGTAATAGGTGACCTTGCACTCAGCAGGTGACAAACCATCATTGGTCGTTGAATGAGTAGTTTCCTTTTTGTTTGAAATCAACAACAATCATTAGACATAGGGATTCATATGGTACCCTTGTTTCCATCTAACCCCATTGATGGATTCCTTGTCTTTGTTATTAGTCTCCATTATTGGATATTATTCAAAGAGTCTTTGTTGTGTGCTATTCCATCTGGTGCATGTTGGAGTCGTACCTCAATGTGGTCCTTACAATCTGTTCATCTGAGTCCTTCAAAATATTTGGCCTTCTGCTACCCCTCATGTTGGATGATGGAAGATGCCTTAATGCCTTCCTTCCAGCGGATCTCTTCCTATCTACTTCAACACATCTTAATCTAGGAAAGGGACATAGAGTCATGTTTGGTACCTTGGGGCTTGGAATCATCAGTGGCAGGTTCCCTCACTATTGATAGTGGTAGTTCATCAATGTCCCTTGATCACTAGATTCTACTAGGTTTTCAACACTAGCTCACTTATTCACACTTGTTAGATTGTACCATGGTACCTTGACGCCCATTATCATCATCAGTGAGTTGTCTCACATTTTTCAATAGTATACATAAATGATCGATAGTCAAATGGTGTCTCACTATGTTTGACCCCAACACGTCTATTCACATGGTGTAGACTCATACCATGACAGATCATTTTGAAGACTTTAGTTGAAGTACGAGCATCACATATTTCGTTCTCCTACTTGACATATATTGAGTGTACCACCCCACAGACATTGGCACTTTCATAGAATCTATGTGTTCACTTCATTTTTTCCATATATCCTATGTTTTGATTTTGAGACATAGCTCCATTATGTATTCATTCGTGGCTATGATCTACTTTTACATGGATCCACTATGTATTCCTCATGGCCATGATTTCTAATTTATATATATCACATGGAATCACTGTGTATTGTTCATGGCCATGGACATCAGTCATACTTTCATATATGCCATGGATCCACAGTGTACTTGATTTGGCATCCATGATTATATCACTCATGAGCATGGGCATGCCCGACTCAAGAAGATAATACTCTTACTTGATCTTTGCTGGCATTTTTTGCTCTTGGATCACTTGTTTAGTAAATTTCATTAGATCTACTTCAATGCATCCTCACCTCTCAGAGTTATAATGTATTTTGGCCATCAGTTTCTCTTTTCACCTCACACATTAGGGGGCATTTCTTATACCATAATTTACCACATCAATTTCATTTGTGAGATGGTTAAGCCCTTTTCCCTAGATTGGAAACTTAAATCCCATCATTATTCATGAAAATCACTTAAAAAATAATATTTTTGTTTCCATCCACGAGTCACCCATGTGAAAAATGCAAATGTTCGTGCCCTGCTAGTTTGCAATTTGTGGATTCCCTAAAAAAATATGAAAAAATAAATATTCCACATTTTTGGGCGGAGTATTCGGTTGGGTGGAGTATACCAGTTCTCTTTCCTAGGTTGATTTAGATCTTTCCTGGTCAAATTCTTCTTATTGGGGAATTTTCTACTTCCCAAAGGAAATACGTAGAATTATCGTGGATGCATGGGCCGTATGTGGTTGTAGAATGTCATCTAGTTGATAGGAATCTTAGTGAGATAAATTCAATTGGTTTCTACCTGGAAATCAATGGTATTATCTCTAATTGACTCTACATTCAGTGTAGTATGGTTTATGGTAGTGGAATTGTGTAAACGCATGAGAAATACAAATGCAAATGTAGTTCATGGAGCATACACCATTACTGTGTGAAATTGGACCAACAATGAGTATTCTTCTAATTAGAAGGAGTTTCATCAAGTTGTTGCACCTAAATTTGAGATAATTGAAGTTAATCTAGGAATTAATTTTCCCTTATTTACAACCTATGTGAGAGTTGCACTCTTGATTCTTTTTAAACTATGGAAATATTGTTTTTATTGTTGGGACACTATTGGAAAAGAGAAGTTTGGTGGCCTCGAGGATGGTTATTAAATTCATGGGTAATGAGTAGTTATCATGTTTTATATTACTACTCACTTGACTTACAAGAATGTCCCAACTTAACAGAAGGAACTTTGCAGGGTGTGTGAGAACATTCCTATTGTTCTTTGTGGAAACAATGTTCATTTGAAGAATAGGCAGGTGTAATCCAATCAAGTTGTTTTTCACAGGAAGAAGAACCTTCAATACTATGAGAACTAGAGTGTTGGAATGTATTGGCACAACAGAATCTCATTAAATAATCTTCAAAATAGAGTAGGAGGAATTGAGTCCATTTGACATTGGATAAAGTAATGATATATAAAGGATAAGCTACTAGAAGTTGAATAAACAATTGCATGTTCATATCCCCACTATACATGTGAGAACTTGGATTGAATCCTTGATGGAGTTTTGCACATACATAGTTGGAGTGGGTGTCACTTAGTTCGAATCATAGTGATAGATCATGGAAAACATGAGGTAACATGAAAGAACTAAAGCCTTCAATCCTTTAATACACCATCACTAATTTGGTAACTTCCTTGACATTATAAAGAGTTAAAACAAAACCATCCTCATATGCATACTAAAGGATAGTGAACATAGATTTTTGTTGTTAGTTTTTGTGTGCATTTTACAAAAAACAACAATGGGCCTTTGGTAGGCATATTAACGGTTTTGCAGCCATTGAAAGAACATATTTCATTGTATAGGAAGAGGTAACATAGAGAACATAAGTATTGTCTCTATTTTGAGAACAAATATATTGGTACAAAACAAGGAAAAGATATTAGAACTTATTTCCACAAGGTATTAGTGTTGGTGAAGTGAGTGGGATATAAGTCCCTCATTTACGAATCATAAGGTATTAGATCAATTGAATATTTGATCATGAAAACATGTTTCATACTTTGAAGAGAGAATAGACTTAACAAGGGAAAAGAAAAAAGAGAAAGGTTGGAATACCTATAGGCCAACAATGTTCAACTTTAAGAAGATAATAAATGCTTGAAGGAGAATATTTGGATGTATGATCGGAGGATGGAAGAGTTGGAAAATAATCTTGATACATTTTTCAAACTGATTCCATTCAGAAAGAATAAATTTAATGAATTCCAAGACTCCCTCACTGCAATCATGGAAAATTGGGAAAAGCATAGAGTTTAGCTTGTACACTTAGGAGAGAAAGTCATCTAGTTGGATAACTAACAAGAAGATAGGATAACTCAAATAATGGCTCAGTTGAAATAAGAGTTGGTAGAGAAGGAGGACACCTTAACAAAGATCCAAGAAACTATCCAAGAGCAATGGGAAGAAATTCCACCTTCCATTTCCACTGTCTCATTTAACACCATGGCTAAGACAACTTTGGTAAGCTCACCTTCCCTGGAATTTTCTCAAGATAACTTGGGTGGTTTTGAAAATAAAACCATAGGTATTGTTTCCAAACTGTAAATGTAGATGGGCTATAATGGACAAGGGCTATGCGAGAGAAGAAAAGGAATCCTAAGCCCCATTGTAGCTAAAACTAGGGTCAAGTATGAAGGCATAGGTGGAGGAGGTGATTTCGGTGAATAATCCAAGTTCTATCGATGGTAGAGGGGAAAATCACATGACCATAAAGACCACTTTTGTGAATGTGAAATACATGATAGAGTTTTCCTGCTCATCATAAGAAAGAGAAACAATACATGAAGGTGGAATCCCACTACTACCTCATCCTTGTTGTGGTGGATTACAAAAGGGAAGTGATGAGAAGAGATCAAAGACTCTGCTTGCACTACCACTCAGAAGAATTAGCAAGCCAATCACCTAGGGAAAGAAGGAGGATAATACCAAGAGAGATGCATCAAACAAGACATTCCTCATTTTTCATTGTTGTAGGAAGAAAGGTCATAACACTCCCAATTGTTGGTACTCAAAGGTATGCTCTTTTTGTGGGAAGAAAGGCCATCATGAACCATATTTATGGGAGAATCAAGCCACATGTTGCAAGCTTGATTGGTTTCATAGGAAGAAGGGAAATAAGACTTCCCAAATCCAACAACAAACTCAGAGGCACATGGAGAGGAGGAGATGTTAAGCAATCCCTATAGTGGCAACAAGAAATTTTTCCACCACTACAAGTCGAGTGGACATTGAGAAAATATGTTTTGGTGACTTCATCAAGAGATTCACCCAAAAAAATACATAGCCAAGAGAAGAGTGTTGAGAGTTCAGAAGAGTAAAGAGGATGAAAAGTTCCTTTCATGTCGATCCCAAGGAGAAGAAGTTGTCCAAGGAGTTGTAGTATCACAAGAGGTAAGCCTCACCAATGAATAAAGTAGTTGTTTAATGGAAGAAGGAGAGATCAAAGGAGGAGCTCAAGCATGGGGTGACATATCTTTCATTACAAGCTATTTGAAGAATGAATCACTAGTGGATGGACTAGATTACTAATGAAAAAGAGTCCTACAACTAGCATGTTTGGGTATGAAATATGATCATTCAATTGATGTGGTTGTAGATAATTGTTTCCATGCAAGGAAGTAATTGGGAATATTAGAAGAAAGTAGCCACACAACCTATTAACATGATGGTATGGCTTGTTGGGGTCACATTTCACAAGAAGACCGACATTCTACTTGGATTCATTGACTACCAAGTTGGACCATATCCAATTCTGAGAGATATGGGAATGACTGTTGATTGCAAAGTTTGTATCTAGAGATCACTCAACATTGAGAGTCAGTGAGAAGACTTCTACATTGCAGGAACAAGGGAGACGAGAACTAGAGATAGAGCCATATCTAGGTTTAGATCTAGTAGCTAGAGGCATGAGCTAGAGACAAGAGCCAGAGTTAGAGCCATGTTCTAGAGAAGTAGACAAAAGGTACATTGATCAAGATTGGTTTCCTTTGAGATTTTAGAGACAAAAAATTATTCCAATGGGAAGGTGTGATATGAAATGGATCCAAACCAAATTAAGTTTGTAATACTCAGTGTAGAGAGATGAGGTACTATCAGGCTGCTAAATATGGTTTGTCTTTGACCAAAATTGAGCTCTAAGTTTGACTTTCCAAAACTGTCCTTTATCTCCTTTTAGGACAAAAAACAGTTTGGTTACTTTCTGCTGATAAGTTTTGTGGTTAAGTGTCCTTTTGAGGTCCCCTTGCAAGTGTTTTTCATACCAATGATTAGCACATGCAATATACTCAAAACAAATAACACTTCTCTTGATATTTACAACTTTAACAAGTTGATCTATACTCCAAGAATACATGAAATTAACAAAAGTATTTTTGGTCAACATGACCCTAGATAAACNCCCCCCCCCCCCCCCCATGGAAAACCAGTTTAGAATGAAAGTATATATAATGATGATTTTAAGAAGTGAATACAACAAGTAAGATAATACAATGGAACTTTATACAATAGAAAATACTCACGAGAAGCTTTGGATTTCCAAGAAGAGAAATGTGGTCAAGCTTAGTGTGCCCTCTTTCCTTGTTTCTCTATCCAATGAAGTGATGCACCCTCCTTCCTTTTTGACCCAATGAAGAATTCCTTCCACACAAATATGATCTTGTGTGTCTCATCCAACATAAGCCAAACATATTTGAAATAGCACAAGTCCTTATATTACCTGCTAGTGGTGCGCCCTCCTCCACATGTGAACCCTCCTCCAATCAATATTGATCACCATAAATAAAAAAGGGTCTAAGCTATCATAGATCCTCCATGGATGGAGGTGCCCAATATCTCCTCTCCCAATTATTCCATTCTCATCCTCTTACCCTTCTCCAAACTCTCTTGGTGAACATACAAGTGAATAAGCCTCCAAATTCCCTATGAGCCCTTCTTATAGAATTCATAAGGAAACCTAAAGATGGATGGATGAGATCATCCCATCCCATCTCTAATCAAATTTTGATATCTTCCAAAAATAATCTCAACTCAAACCCCACTTTGGGTTAAGTTTCCATAGTTCACTTTATGTCCCTCAATTCACCCACAAAGTGAATTAATAGTCACTTTTCACTCAAGTGAAAAATTTCACCCTTTTGACTTAGGAAAATGTCAAAGTGAAATTAGACATAAATTATAAGGCACAATGGGTCAAATATTTCCCTCTTGTGGTTAGAGACCCACAACCACAAGGGGACCACTTTCCAAGGTACCCAAATCTCAACACTCCCTCTTACCGAGGAAAGTGCCATTACCCCCAATCTCATCCCTATAGTGGACATGGTTTCCTATTGGAAAATACTTGGTGAGTATGGTTGTAACCTAATCATAAAAAGTGGTCTTTGACATAGATCTTCTCAACCTCCTTGATCTATAGATGGAAGTTCATCTCCACCTATACAATATCAACTAGATCTTGGCATCACACTAAATATATCAACCTTGGTCTCCCACCAAGGATTTCTACATCCTGGCATATCGCCAATGGTCACTACTCTTAGCATATCACCAAGAGTCACTCTATTGGAATCTAACCAAGAGTCTCCCCCTCTTGGTATCTCACCAATATTATCTGGATCTTGGCATCTCACCAAGATCCTTAACTTGGCCTCTCACCAAGTGACTTTTACCTGAAGTGGAACCTGAACCTGATCTTCCCATCTCTATAGCCAAGTGATACTCAATCCTATGTGGTGCCATGTTTCTCCTCCTCATCAATCTCTGATGCTCTGAAGCCCCTTCACCAACCCTCTGTCTTGAAAACTTTGAAACTGAAGTTATCCTGGGTGGACCAGTCACCCCTGAAGATGGTGTCCACAAATCCTGAGTCTGAGATCCCTCTGAATCACTACTATGATTCCATAGGTTCTCCTCAACTCTATCTCCCCACTTGATGTTGGATGGTGCACCAACTGAACAACAACTGATGAACACACACTCCCTCATAAACTGAGTTGCGAACTCAACCTCCTATGCTATCATTGCAGTATCATCTTGTTGCTTCTTCTTCTTCTTCCTGGGACACTATCCTGCATAGTGACCCATCTCTCCACAAGAAAAATATCTCATTGTGCTCATGTCTCTCTCCTTGTGGCTTGGCCCCAAAATTGGGACCTTGTCAAGCACCCTTGTCAAGCTTCTTCTTTCCCTTTGTCCAAAGAGAAATATCCTCATCACCCTGAGGTGTCCATTGTTGTCCAGAAGTATCTGAGGTGAGTCCCGTCTCCTCATGTACGAAATCATCCCAAGTTCTCTCCCAAGTAGGTATAAGCTCTTGAGAAACAATGCCTCGAAAAAATGGACCCTATGGTTTGGAAAATTTGTTTAAAGTTGTCCTCACCATAAATCATGTGTCCACTTTCTCTCCGATGGTTTCAAGCTCATCTCTGATATCAGTGAATCTACCTAGGAATTATGTAACTGACTCAGAATCAAGCATCTGAATGCTCCTGAGCTTGTCCTGCAGAACCATCTTCTCATTTTGGTTTGAACTCTAGTAAATCTTGCATAAAGAATCCCACATCTCAAATGCATAGTCTTTACCAGTCAAATATGGAATGACATGGTCTCTCACCCCATCACAAATATTCCTTTCCACCTTGTTGTTCCTTTTCATGAACTCTGCCACCAACACGGGAGTAGTGACAGGAGGAACAACAATGAGATTATGAACTATATCCCATAGTTCAAGGTCCTCTAAGGAAAAAGTGATCCTGAACTTCCAAGGGGACTAGTTTCTAGCTCCGTCTAGCCTATCTTTTGCCAGCATATGGGACACCAACTTAGGTTTCCACCAAATATCATACTGATGCTAAAACTTCATAAGAGAAATGGCCCACTCATGTCAACACAGTTGTGAAAAGAGGCAGTAACAACACAACCTCACTCCTAGTAAATAGGTGTGAAAAGAGGTTGTAAAATACAGTCTCACTCCTATCCAAATAGGTGTGAAAAGTGGTTGAAAACAGTCCTACAGGTTGTCCACCAAATATTCCCACAAGCTACCCACAAACTCTTCCAACAAGATGTCCAAAAATATGCTAACAAGTTGTCCCAAAACTGCCAACTGTATGCTCCCAAAAATCAGCAAGTCCTTTCCACCAAGGGATCGAATACCATGTAGAGAGACGAAGTACTATCAGGCTGCTAAATATGGTCTGTCTTTGACCAGAATTTAGCTCTAAGTTTGAATTTCCAAAACTATCCTTTGTTTCCTTTTAGGATAGCAAACAATTTGGTTACTTTCTGCTGATAATTTTTTTGGTTAAGTGTCCTTTTGAGGTTCCCTTGAAAGTTTTTTTCATACCAATGATTAGCACATGCAATATACTAAAAAAAAATAACACTCCTTTGGATATTTACAACTTTAACAAGATGATTTATACTCTAAGCATGCATGAAATGAACACAAGTATTTTTGGTCAACATGACCCTGGATAAACCACCCCCCCCCCCAGGGAAAACCAGTTTAGAATGAAAGTATATATAATGATGATTTTAAGAAGTGAATACAACAAGTAAGCTAATACAATGGAACCTAATACAATAGCAACTCCTCATGAGAAGCTTTAGAGTTCCAACAAGAGAAATTTGCTCAAGCTTAGTGTGCCCTCTTCCCTTATTGCTCTATCCACTAAAGTGATGCACCCTCCTTCCTCTTTGACCCAATGAAGAATATCTTCCAAACAAATTTTCTCTTGTGTGTCTCCTCCAATATGAACCAAACATATCTGAAATAACAAAAGTCCTTCTATTGCCTGCAAGTGGTGCACCCTCCTCCAAGCAATATTGATCACGATAAATAAACAAGGGTCTAATATTTCATAGTTCCTCCATGGATGGAGGCATCCAAGCTATCCTCTCCCAATGCTTCCATTCTCATCCTCTTTCCCTTCTCCAAACTCTCTTGGTGAACATACAAGTGAATAAGCCTCCAAAATCCCTATGCGCCCTTCTTATAGAATTGATAAGGAAACTTACAGATGGATGGATGAGATCATCCCATCCCATTTCTAATCAAAGGTTGAGATCTTCCAAAAAGAATCTCAACTCAAAACCCACTTTGGGTTAAGTTTTCATAGTTCACTTTATGTCCCTCAATTCACCCATAAAGTGAATTAATAATCACTTTTCACTCAAGTGACAAATTTCACCCTTTTGACTTAGGAAAATCTCAAAGTGAAATTAGACATAAAGCATAAGGCCCAATGGGTCAAATATTTCCCTCTTGTGGTTAGAGACCCACAACCACAAGGGGGCCACTTTCCAAGGTACCCAAATCTCAACACTCAGTACGTACAAACCAAATTAAAAATCTATGAAGTTAGATAAACTATGGGAAACAATGCAATTGTAAAAAAATGATTAAGACAAAAAAGAGAGAGAATTAAATGAAAATAAAAAAGAATAATATAGGAGATAATAGGCCAAGGAATGGGAAATGAAAGGTCATCTTGTTGGCCTTCCCATTACTCTAGCTCCCCCTATTTCCTCATGCAATTTCACTCTCAAAGGGTCTTTTGGCCAAGAGAGGAAGATGCAAAAAGAACCAAGAGCTACATTGTACTAGAGATTGTCGAAATGAAAACTAAGCCCTCATTTGAAGTTGGTTTTCCCATTTGGGTTTCCAAGGTAAAATATTTATATCAATTATGAGTTTGATTGTATTTGTGTGATAGAACTTAATTTAATTCTACATATTCATGGTTTAAACAATGTAGTTAATTTTATCCATACAAATTATTGGCCATTGCAATTTGAGTGATGCGTGTTCTCAGTTTTGAGGGATGAACAATATGTTGTCGATTAAGATTAAATTGCATGTGACTTAAGTCCCAATAATCACCATTGTTTCTATCAATTAGTTAGTCCCTTACTCAATTAATGGCTTAGTATCCCAGCATGAGAATTGTATCTTATTGAACCGATGTAAGGCCTTCCAATTATGACTACTCTATAACCAAGACCAGTTCACTTCAATTCACTAAAGCATTGGAACCCAATATAAAAAAAAAAATAGATTTTTCATATATTGCATATGGGAGATCAATGACCCTCATTCCTTGGTTGTTGCAATTGCTTAAATAAAATTATAATTTTGTTCCTCATTACCAACTAGAAAGAATTATTGAGACCATTTTTCTACCTTCCTGGGCAATTTTGTCTTTCCTTAGAGACGCATGCTCTCTCTCTCTCTCTCTCTCTCTCTCTCTCTCTCTCTCTCTTTGAGTTGAATTTATTCTTCCTGATTCAAATTCCTTCTTACCTAGGTTGATTCACCTCTTTCACTGGTCGATTTAAATATTGCTTGGTTGAATTCTTATTTCTGGGATGTTTGTTGCTTCCCAAAAGATGTACGTGACTATACGGGTTGTACACGATTTTAGAATTTCATATGGTAGTTGGGAATCTTAGTGAGAACGATTCACTTGGTTTCTACTTGGAAATATATGATATTCTCTCTAATTGACTCTCGATTAATTGTAGTATGGTCAATGGCAATGGAATTGTGTAAGTACACAAGCAATATAGATGCAAATGTAGTTCATGGAAGAATACACCATTGTTGTGTGAAATTGGACCAATAATGAGTCTTCTTATAATTAGAAAGAGGTTCATTAATCCATTGCACCTAAATTCGAGATAATTGAAGTTAATCTAGGCATTAATTTATCCTTGTTTATAGCCTATGTGAGAGTTGTGCTCTTTATTCTTTTTAAACTGTGGGAAGATGATTTTTATTATTGGGACACTACTTGGAAAGAGAAGTTTGGTCACCTCAAGGATGGTTACTAAATTCATGAGTAGTGTGTAGTTATCATGTTTGATACTACTTCTCATTTAACTTACAAGAATGTCCCAACTTAACAGAAGGATATTTGCAGGGTTTGTGAGAACATTCCTATTTTTCTTTGTGGAAACAAGGTTTATTTGAATATTAAGAAAGTGTAAGCCAAATGAGTTGTTTTTCACAAGAAGGAGAACCTTAGGTACTATGATAACTGTAGTGCTAGAAAGTCTTGGCACACCACATCCTCATTAAACAATATTCAAACTAGAGCAAGAGGAACAAAGTCCCTTAGAAACCAGTTAAAGTGATGGTATACAAAGCATAAGCTATCATAAGTTGAATAAGAAATTGCATATTCATATCCCCATGGTACATGTGAGAAATTGGATTGAATCCTTGATGGATTTTTTCACATACAAATTTGGAGTGTGTGTCACTTAGTTGGCACCAGAGTGATAGAGCATGGAAAACATGAGGTAACATGAAAGGGCTCAAGTCTTGAAGCCTTTCATACACCATCATTGATTTGGTAATTACCTTGGAATTACAAAGACTTCAAACAAAACCATCCTCATATTCCTACTACACGGTAGTGAATAGAGATTTTTTCCATTAGTTGTTGTGTGTAGGTTACACCATATAGTAGTGGGCCTTTGGTAGGCATATTACCAGTCTTGTAGCCATCAAAAGAACATAGTTCATTGTCTAGGGAAGAGGTTACACAAAGAACATAATCCTTATCTATATTCCAAGAACAAATATCTTGGTACAAGACAAGGAAAAGAGACCAGAACTTATCTCCACAAGGTATCTGTGTTGGTGAAGTGAGTGGACTATAAGTCCCTATTTTACATATCACTAGATATGGTCTATGAACCACTTTATTGACCTAAGTGATGCCCCCTTAGAACTCATATAAATAAAATTTCAAAGGAAACTAAGGTCAACTTTAGGGAAGTAATAGAAGCATGTATTTTGTAGTTGGTGTACCCACCTATGGGTAATGTAGATTGTGTCGATATAAAAATTATGACAATAAGGCCATACAATCTATTGAATCACCTAAGGATGTATGCATTTTATAAAAGGAAGTCTAGTACAAAATCTATAGAAACATTTTATGAAAGTGCATTCTTTGGGAAAATGGAACTACATCTTGTTGTAATAATTATAGTATTTCTAAAAAATTATTTTAGTTGATGGTTGAGGGTAATAAGAAGGAACATTTATGACTGAAAATTCAATAAGATATTTTGTATTAAATTATTTGGCATCATATACCCCTATTTCCATACAATGAGATATAAATAAGAGAACTCTACTTACAATGAAGTTTGACACATTAGATGTCTATCAAAATCCATGCTTTCAAGCTAATAGGAAAAAAAGACTTTCTACCACTACAGAATATGTTTAAAAATGATGACTTGAATCAAGATCTAATACTATTGCAATAGTGGCTAGTATTAATAAGATTATGGAGCAAATTCAGATAAGGTTCCACATATAACATGTTCATTATTACAACATGGGATAAGGGAAACTTGTTAGAATATAGAAGATGGTGTGCTCATTTTACCATTGACGATACCCTCGTCACCCAACCACAGGTCGAAGCCTCCCTCCGAGCACCTTAACCTTGACCTGAGAATTCCTCTAGAAGCAAACCCTAGGCTAGATAGCCAAACAAGGAGTAGCGCATCAATCCCCAAGGATAGCGCATCACAAAAGACTGATCAGATGTTCCAAACCCTAGCCAAGAGATATTTAAGCCAATACTGAAACTAGCTACCACTGCAGTTGCACCTGCAACACTCCTCCAAACCTGCGCACCAACTGCAACTGCAGTGTGCACCAATTGGGAAACTGCAATTCTGAGATGCTGTCAAATGAAAACTGGCGCCCTGTATTTATAATAATCCTGCCAGTTTGTTGGGGTCAACTTCTCCTTCTGGGTATGTGTCTGTTCAGTATATTATTATTAATTCTAGCCGACTTCTTCTCTTGGAGGCTAATAGTCTAATATAAATGATCTTCTTGAGCCAACAAGGCTTCTAGGGTTATTAGCCAATTCATTAGGGTTTCTCTTGCTTCCCAGAGTCTTCTATTCTCGTCAGGTTCACACATGGGGGTAAATAACTCTCGCAGCTACCATAATATTAACACTCCCTCCTAGCTAGAGAGGTATTTACAGGTAATGTACTTGAGCACAAAATACACCATTTACTCGGTAGCATCAATATAGTCATCTAGACTATTTCATGACTAGATCATGAGCATCACCATCATCATCAGCTGCATCATCTCTCGAAACCATACTTCATCTGAGTAGTTAGATATGATGTTGGATAAGTCACTCTCACCATGGAGTGATACAGGAGGAGTAAAAGCTCTGAACTGTTTTCCATCTGGAAAATATCTGTTCATCATTCATCTGAATGATCATCTCCAATAATATGCTGATAGTATTCAAGGAAATTAAAACAAGGATAGAACACACCTGTGTCTATTCATAGTAGTACACAACTACAATCCAGTGGTTAACTACCACATCAAGTAACACACAAGTACTTGATCAACAACGTATAGTTGCGAGCAGTGAGACACATTCACTATAGTAGTCCTCAACTATTGTCATATAGTCTTCATAACAAACATCTGAGAGCATCCTGCATAGAAACAATGTTATGATAAAAATTGTATCATCTGGGCCAATCTTTCACTCACGTTTGTGAGATATGAAAGAATGTCTGCCACCACAGTAGTCTTCATCTGCATAGAAACAATGTTATTATAAAAACTGAATCAACTGGGCCAATCTTTCACTCACATCTGTGATATCTGAAAGAGTTTCTACCCTCAGTATAGAATATCAACAATAATTATCTGGGCCAATCTTTCACTCACGTCTGTGAGATATGAAAGAATGTCTGCCCTCAATATATAACATCAATAATAATCATCTAGGCCAATCTTTCACTCACATCTTTGAGGTATGAAAGAATGTCTGCCCTCAACATAGAATATCAATAATAGGCTATCTGCCCTATTCTTCTCAACCAAGGAAGAAGGATTGTTTCTGATTTATGAACCTGGACCATTTCCCACCCTGGGCCATTCTTCCGACACTAAACAAAGTGTAACCTGGAGAGAATGAGTCTTCCCTCGAGAAATTCTTGGACCATTCCTTACCCTGGGCCATTCCTCCGACACTAAACAAAGTGTAACCTTGAGGGAATGAGTCTACCCTAAGGAATGATTGTCCTGGACTATTCCCCACCCTGGGCCATTCTTCCGACACTAAACAAAGTGTAACCTAGAGAGAATGAGTCTACCCTCGAGGAATAATTGTCCCTGATTGCTGAGCCTGGACTACTCCCCACCCTGGGCCATTCCTCCGACACCAAACAAGGTCTAGCCTGGAGAGAATGAGTCTGCCCTCGAGGAGTAACTGTCCGGACCATTCCCCACCCTGGGCCATTCCTTCGACACTAAACAAAGTGTATCCTGGAAAGAATGAGTCTGCCCTCGAGGAATGTATGTCCTGCATCAACCTCCAAAATGGACGATTCTTCGAAACTGCTCAAAACCGTGAACTTCGAAAGAATGACTACCCGGCGAGGCGGACCATTCTACTTGACCACTACTCAGAGTGACTACCAAGAAGAATGACTATCCTAGACCACTCCCCATAATGGGAAGTCGCTGTCTATGATACATCAGCAATCAGTTTGCCTCCCATGTTAACTACAATGGGAAGCCACTGTACGTCAGAAATCTCAATCCACTTTCCGAACAGGAAAGCATCTGTCCAATCTGGACTTTTACAAATATAAATGCTCCCTCCTAACTAGAGAGTTATTTCAATCACAAAAATAAATGTTTGTGTACCTTCTTCTAGCTTGGAGAGTCTTCCCTTCTATTTAATAGAGTTATTTCCATGATCTCTAGCAAGTTCTTTCATCTTGAATATGGGCTTTACCAAAATGTATGCTTATCTTCTCATTTGTGGAGATATGTATTGGAGAAATCATTTTCTCCTTTCTGGACTTCATCATGGATAATGTAATGCTTGTACTTTAGTCTGGAACACTTTGAAGGCTTCATGTAGATCTGAATAATAGAGTATATCATAGTTGGAGAACTGGAACATATCCATGTGGCACTTATTCTGTCATCATGAGATCTGATCTTCTGAATAGTCATCTTGATGTTATAGGAAATCTTCACCACGCTTCTGCTGTGCATTGGAGGTTCTCCACCAAGTTGTCTTCTTCTTATTTGCATACAGGAGTATCTTTCTGGTATGCCTCAAAGTCTTGAGATTGCTCTGCATGCGCTCTTTACTCAATTTCTTCTGGAGAACATTCTTTGCATTCATCTGATGTAGAATTCTGACTTATGGATGTTGCGGATAATATAATGACTTATATAGAGATAATTTTGGTGTACTGGAACAATCAATCATCATATTCTTCTCCCTCCATCTGGGAGAACCTCTAGTTCTAGATCTCGTAATGCTTTCATTCATAAGTCTTCCGTACACTGTTCTTCATCATGACTTTCAGTTCTTCTGCTTGATTGCCTTTTAGTGAGTTCATATTAGGCTGGTAATCTTGTGATTCTTGATACAATGACTGGTTGTTCTGATTCTTCTTTCTTGGAATCTTGATGTTCTTCTTTTTCTTTAGTTCTTGGGTCCATGGAGTTTCTTATAGATTCCATGTCTTAGAGATTCCACTTCTTACCTTCATCATTGGTTCACGGATCTGGATGGACAACCAGGAATACGTTAAGGCTTCTCTTCGAAAGGTCTTCTTCTGCGGTTGAGCTGAACACGTACTGTCTTTCATGACTGCTACCATGGATATATACATTTCATCATCTTCAATGGATCATAGGTTTAGATCCCTCCTAATATTTGCTTCATGTAAGAGTGCATATAATCTGCTCCCTTCGTCTGTCTGCTTCTGTCTCTGTCCTTATTGTTTTCTACAATATATAATAGAGTCCACGCTTCCATCTGCAACCTTATTGTCTTCTGCAATATATAATTGGCTCTCTTGTCTTAACAGATTCCACGCTTCCATCTTAGTTGTCATCATAAGTCTTTCCCCAATTTCTCTTGATGTCTGACTTCTAAGTCTCTTCAGGATTGATTCGTCTTATCTTGCAGTAGCTTCCACATGATTTGTATTTCATCCTTTCATATGTATTATCTAATGACATTCATCCTTGTCCTGTTGTTCTTTCATAGGTATAGTCCTTCTTGGAACACATTATCTTCCAAGAGATAGATATACAAGATATGTACAGAGACGATGCAAGAAAGATATGTACAAGAGAATAAGAAGAGTGTTGTTACCTTTTAGTAGAAGTCTCTTCCATCCTGCTTAGTCTTCTTAGTAGGTTCCTTTTCTTCGACAATCGATGCTTCGTGTTTCTTCTTCCTTTTCTTTAGCTCGGGACATTGATTTCGGTAGTGACCATACTTCTGACAGTTGAAGCACTGTATTTTTGAAATGTCTTTCTCTTGGTTTGGCTTCCTCCTTGAACCAAACTTCCTTTTGTTCCTGAAGTTCTTGAATCTTGATGTGAAGGCTTGATCATCATACTTCTTTTGGGGTTTGTCTTTTGCATTGATCCTTGATTCTTCTTGAGCACAACAAGTCCAAATTTCTTCAAATGTCGGGTACTCCTTCCTTGATTTCATGCTTGCGGCAAATGCATCCCATGTCTTGGGAAGACCATTGAGTACTATGTTCACCAATTCCTTTCTGAAGTGATCTCTTCAATAGCTTGTAGTTGATCTCTTAGTTGGAAGATCCTTACAAAGTAGGATGTTATGTTGTCGTCATCATTCATCTTCATGTCACGGAGCTCATTCTTCAGACTCATAACTTGTCCAATGTTTCTGACTGAGACGAGATTTGTTAGGGCATCGTACATCTTCTTCAATGAGTCAGGATGGGAGATGTAGGGTATCAAGTGGTATTTTATGGAATCCACTATGATACTCATGGCATTTATGTCAACGTCTTTGAACTTCTCCATAGCTTCAATGTTCTGCGGTTCCTTCTCTTCTCCTTCTGTAAACTCTGGATTCACGATCTTTCCTTTCACAATGTCCAACACTTTATTCTTAGCAAGGATGAGGTCAATCCTTGTCTTCCATGCTCTGAAGTTAGAGGCTCCATCTATCTTTTTCTCAGACTTCATAGAGTTCATCATGACTTGCTTGACTTGGTCAAACCCTAGATTTGACCATAAATCCAAACTTCACGTCTTGGCCTTCTAAGAGTACTAGGAGATGCACTGGGCTTGGGCACACTGATCTGTCTAGATATTAGGTCAATCTCATCACTTAAGGTGCCTCGACAAGAGGTTTAGGGTTTCTGCAACTGCTTCTACTGGTTACCCTAGCTGCAGTGCTTTTGGAAGCTGCTCCTCCTAGTAACCCTAGCGACAGTTCCGCAACGAGCTCAATATCTAGTGGTTATGTTTCCTTCCAGTGTTTTAGGCTGACTGAAGGGGTGTGGGCCCATAACCTATTAGAATATAGAAGATGGTGTGCTTGTTTTACCATTGACGATACCCTCGTCACCCAACCACAGGGCGAAGCCTCCCTCCGAGCACCTTAGCCTTGACCTGAGAATTCCTCCAGAAGCAAACCCTAGGCTAGATAGCCAAACAAGGAGTAGCGCATCAATCCCCAAGGATAGCGCATCACAAAATACTGATCAGATGTTCCAAACCCTAGCCAAGAGATATTCAAGCCAATACTGAAACTAGTTGCCGCTGCAGCTGCAACTGCAACCCTCCTCCAAACCTGCGCACCAACTGCAACTGCAGTGCACACCAACTGGGAAACTGCAATTCTGAGATGCTGTCAAATGAAAACTGGCACCCTATATTTATAGTAATCCTGCCAGTTTGCTGGGGTCAAATTCTCCTTCTGGGTATGTGTCTGTTCAATATATTATTATTAATTCTGGCCGACTTCTTCTCTTGGAGGCTAATAGTCTAATATAAATTATCTTCTTGAGCCGACAAGGCTTCTAGGGTTATTAGCCAATTCATTAGGGTTTCTCTTGCTTCCCGGAGTCTTCTATTCTCGTCAGGTTCACACGTGGGGGTAAATACCTCCCGTAGCTACCATAATATTAACAAAACTCTTGGATTATTTCCTTTAAATATGACCTAGAGTTCACTTCACAAAATGGCTAACAAGGACATCCAATAAACTATTCTTTGTCCATTGTTATAATCCAATTTCAACAGAGTAATGAGAAATCGGTTTCTAGATATTGTGATCACAAAGAAAAATTTCAAGGTGTAATGATTTTATTTCAATCATGATCGAGCTTAGGGCCACCATTGATCTAGACAAAGTGGAACATTTGTGGGTAGTTCAAAAAGCCCATAATAACTATATTGCAAGTTGTTTCCATATGCACTATGACCATAGATTGACCTCAAAGAAGAATCCAAGCACTTACTTGAGCATTGGGCATGACAAGATGGACAAGTCAAAGACTTGTATACCAAGGTTGGTTAAGAAGGAAAATGATATTAGTAATGCCATGAATCTCTCAATTTCTTTGAAAAGCATGCTTACACATGGAACTAGGGTCTTCATCCACTTCAACCTTTTCTTTCATGGATTCAAACTATATTGTGACTTCATTAGGTAAATTCATACATGATATTGAATAACCAGTGTTGGATCAATATGGGCTTTTGTTTTACAAGACAAAAATATTAAACCTCCTCTTGCATTAATCTCTATTACAATCCAAATCGTGTGAAAAATGTTTATTCTATAGACAAGATCAAATGAAAACATTGTAAGTAAGTGTTATAATACAAACTATTACATATCAAATAGAAAATTGCCAACAATATTAAATAATATGATGTATTCCATTTTTATCTCCTTAAAATTATAAATTTCAAAACTTACTTTTAGATATCACTATATGTGGTGAAGATAAATATTGTCAAATACATTAAAAAAATGTGAAGAATCTTAACAACATACATTGATAAATAGTATTTCCAACATACACTATATATCATACCATTGATGGGACATGAAAAATCTTAAGTACCCGAATAAATATGATGATAAATCTCAAAATAAACCCATAATATCAACAAGAATAAACCAAACCATTCACCAAAATACTGAACACAAGAAATAGTCAAAACCCTTGAGGTAAAGTAACACCATATATTATTCCTTATGGAAGGAATGCACTCCTCAAGCAAACTTTGTTTGTACAATAACAATATTCTTCACTTTGTTTCAATACTTTGCTTACACTTATTTATACATCATTCTCTATATTCTAGGAACATTCTAGAGAAGGAATCTTCTAAAAATCCTATTTATTATATTTAACTACCATATTGGGCCTTATTTAATAATATAGTGGACTTAGTCCACCTTATATTGAATGTCCTCAACTAATAATACATAACCACATTCTCATTGGGTACCTCCCTAGGTACCTCATATTACCTCCCTAGGTATACTACATTCCATCCCCCTTCACATGTTTTGTCCTCAAAATACAAGAAGAAACCATACAATATGATTGGCTAAGAAATATAGTCATCTGGTACCAAGTATGACCATCCATCCATCCTAATGGAAGACGAACATGATGTCCAACTACTTCCTTTCCACCATGATCTTGATCTGCATCCTATCGATGTTTCCACGAGATTGATTCTCTATCCCGATGTCTTCCTGTAGTGTTGGTAGGCCTCCATGCACCTCTTGACCGGTTTCCTTTCTAGTTCCCTGTTGGTGCATAAATGTGTTGATTCTCACGCCCTTTCCTTGATGATTGTTGTTTCTCTATATGATGTGGATGGCGATATACAACAACTGTAGAAATTTGTTCTTTTTTCTTCAAATCTGCAACACATTGTGCCTTTGAGTCAATGACCTCCTTAGCTTCTTGACTGTGTCCTTCATGTGGTTTTTCTTCATCTCCTTCTGTAGACTCTGCCTCTAATTCAACTTTGGACTCAACAATAACTTCTTTGTTGACCTCTGTGAGCCCATCTTTCTTACTAAGAGACACATCCTACAATGTGATTTTATTTTTCTTGTACCACAACTTCAAAAACTTCTTTTGCACATTAATATTAATGGTACCCACTTATTCTATCCAAAGATATACCAAAATAATATCCACGTCATTTATATCCATAGCATAAAAATTTGAATGCAACACATATTTATCCACAGTAATCTTCAAATATTTAACAATTTGAATATTTTCACCCTCAACCTGTGTGCTTTGAATATTCTTTACTGGAACTTGCAATCTATTAACCAACTAAACATTGATAAAATTTTGTTGGCAATTGGGGTTAATAGAAACAATGTTATTTTATTTATGAGTACAACCATGAACTTGTAGTATAGAGTCGTCGCATGGAAAAAAACCCTTGGTACTTTTTGTATCCCCTTTTCCAATATGAGACCACCTATCTAAAAGTACTTTTTCAAATGTTTCATCATAAAGTGCCATCATATTGGCACGGTCCAATGATTGCCACCATATCTTAGCATCATCTTTGAAACTAAGGGGTAACATAAGTTTCCAATTCTTTTTCCGGAATGATATTTTTTCAAATTCAATGAGTTCTTCAATACTAGGTCCATCCTCTTTTCCAGTAAAATACAATTTTATTTGAAAACCCAAAAATAGAACTAGGGTTATAAAATAACTTACTGTGCAAATCGTGGCTTTTTCCGGAAAAGAAACCTTGAAAAACGACTGAATTTAAAATGCTCATAACTTTACTTCCCGTACTTTGTTTTTCGGTTGATTTTTTTTTGAAATTGGGTTATTTTTCAAGAGAAATTCAAATATCCAATTGTTTTCTACAAAATTTGAGATTTTTTTTTAGAAATGAGTCTAAAATGCACTTCCCCCTTTTTTCCTATGAAAAAGTCTGCAAAATGACCCAAAAATGTCTTCCCTTCTTTGGCCAATGAAAGTGCTCGGATACCAATTGTTAAGTACATGAATAGATCTAATTTCAAAATAAACCCACAATATCAACAATAATGAACCAAACCATTCGCCAAAATATTGAACACAAGAAATAGTCAAAACCCTTGAGCTAGGGTAACACCATATATTATTCCTTATGGAAGGAATGCACTCCTCAAGAATCCTTACTTGTACACTAACAATATTCTTCACTTGTTTCAATACACTGCTTACACTTCTTTATATAACATTTTCTATCTTCTAGGAACCTTCTAGAGAAGGAATCTTCTAAAAAGCCTATTTATTATATTTAACTATCATAGCGGGCCTTATTTAATAATATAGTGGACCTAGTCCACCTTACATTGAATGACCTCCACTAATAATACATAACCACATTCCCATTGGGTACCTACCTAAGTACCTCATATTACCTCCCTATGTATACTACATACAAAATCCCTCATATTATTACGTCAATAGGCGTACACCTATTGAAAAGAGACATAATTAATGACCTTTTAATTATAGATGTGATTTCTATGGACATGATTTGATATCTTCGAAATATTCATTGTCGTCACACTACATGAAAGGCCACGATTTCAAGCCTTAACTTCCTTGCATGACAAAACATGGTCGTTTGCCATTAAAAAGAGTGATTAACATGATTAGAAAAATAATGGTTGATCAAGTAAATGCCCTATTTATTTATTCCCCTGAGTTTTTATTGTTGTATGACACACTTTTATTTTAGTGTTATATTTCAATTTACTGTTCTTAGATTTGCACTGTTGTATTTTAATATTCATGGAGGTGGGGATGCATGGGCACATTTAGTTTTTTTATTGTTGATGTTGATCATGGGGTGCATTGTTGAGTGTCACTTGGCCAATCAATTCCAATACATGGTCGATCATTTCCATTCGGTGGTCGAATTATATTATCACCAACAAATTTCGGCAACCCTTCGTTTGCATTTAGTTGGTTTAGGGTTTAAACATCCAAGTGAGGGTGCATGTGTTGGCACTGGAAGTCGCTCCTGGATTGCTTGCAGAAGCAGATCCCAACGCCCATCAGTTTTTATGTCACGGTTTGATAAATGAACGATCGAATGGGTAGAGACTCGAACAGGTATCGCTTTAAAGTAGGAACTATATTTGATAACAAGGAACAAAGGAGGTCTTGATCCAACTTCAGTCAAGGAGTTGATTTAAAGATGGGTAGGCGGAAGACTTGGGAGAAGGATGAAAAAACTATCTCAGGCAACAGGCCTTTCGGTAGCTCGTAGAGGAAAAAATTTGAATACAAGATCCGCTTGGTTCAGGGCTTCAAGAAACTGAAAGGAAGACTTGACTGGATCCTCCAATTCCAAGTCGTTCAGTGCTGAGAAGTTCACAGAGACTGTTTAGAACAACACAACTGTTATAGTGATCCAACATACATCATCCTATAACAGTCACAACTCGACTGGATCCTCCAATTCCGAGCTGCTCTAATACAACATACACAAAGATATGAAAGAAGCTGACATTCATCAGGCAAGAAGTCTCAAGAGTCCAGAAATAACTAGAACATAATTCTTCATTAAAATTTTTACAACTGGGAGTCTTGCTCAACCATCGATACTTTCCAAAATACAAAAAATGAGTCTATATACCCAGGAAATTCGCCTCACAGAGGCGTGTCTAGTCACCCAAAGCTTAGTGTCCCTTCAGTCAAACTCGTACCAATCTTTCTTTAAGTGCCACCTTAACTACGCATGGCTCCTGTAAGGAGTGTAGCTGAGCCATTGAGTGCTCGGATAGCGTGTGCAGACTTCTCTGTCGAGCTGAGGACTTTGGCATGGCTTCTTTGAGAAAATCGATACATAGGACCTCTGCGAGCAGGTGGCTCGCCAGACCCTCCATCCCCTCACTTAATTAATGAAAGGAGGTTTCAACCACCCGCTCTTTCCGTCATTTACTCCAGGCGAGAAACAGTATGGAGATCGGATCCGATGGCGCTTAGAGATCGCGACGATCCTCTCTGTGACTGAACTCGATGCCTTGGTCTTCTTTACATAACTCCTTTCTTCCTCCAAGTGACCACGGATTGTGACCACATGCCTATTTCCAAGGCGCTTTCGGCGTTCGCGAATATGAAGGGGCCGATCCTTGCTGATTGAAATCGCGATGGGCGAAACGCCGAGATGGCTCCATTTGCTACTAGGTGTTCCCTTTAGATGGACGACTAAAAATGCTTCGTGATGTCGCGGGCCCCAGTTTCGGCACTTTCGGCACTGCCGGGGTTCGAGGTTTCGTGATGTTCAAAGACTAAAACCTTCGCCCTTTGCACTCACGACTGTCGAAAAAGCCGACGTGACCGGATCTCGTGCCACGTGCCCTTTGGGATGAGCGGCTGTTATCCATTCCTGAACATGCTATGGGCACTATCCATTGCGCTAACCTTAGCGCAGCTTTGCTAATCGCGATTTCCTACCCACCGTTGATCTGATTCTTTGGATACATCCTGAACGTTGAAATCAGAGCGCTCGCTCACTTGACCTGGGCCTGAAATGGATTTCTTCTGCGTGCTGCGCTTGGGTGCTTCTTGTGCAACCTGCAGACCCGGATATCCCTATGCCGAAGACAAGTAATGTTGCTAACATTAGGCTCCACGAGGGATAGATTCGTCCCTGTGATGCTCTAAGGACTCATTTTGCAGTTCCAGTGCCTTGTTGTTGGGCTATGGAGTCATTATTAAGCCGACAAAAGAAACGAAAACGAACAAAGAAACAAAGGAAAATATTTACAAACAAAAGAGCCATCTGAAACTCAAACAAAACATTTCTTTAGAAAATGCCCATTCACTGGGCTGCTGAAAAATTCTTCACCTTCCAAACCTCGCAACCGGTACATGTTATTTGAGAAAGTCTCAGAGTCTTTGAAAGGCCCGATCCACAGGGCTTCAAATTTGTTGTGTTTGCCCCTATCTTGCTTAGGAGCGTCCCATTTCAGCACTAGGTCTCCTATCTGGAACCGCTCCTTCTTGGCCTTCTTATCGAAAACCTGCTTGATCTTTTGCTGATGGTCCTGAATTTTGTCCATTGCCTGCTCTCTGGCCCATTGGACTTCCACTAGCTGATGAATCCTTTTGATCATGTCATCAGGCTCCTCCTGATGGTCCTGGAGGAATTTTGCCACATGAATGGCTAACTGAGAGGGGAAAACAACCTCCGCTCCATAGACTAATTGGAAAGGAGAGACGCCGATCGATCTCTTTGTGGTCACTCGGTTAGCCCATAGAGAAAATTTTAATCTGGAATGTCAGGCCTTCTTGTTGTCTTCCAACAGCCTTTTGATGATCCTTATCAGGCTTTTGTTGGAGGATTCTGCTAAACTGTTTCCCTGTGGATAATATGGGGTGGAGTGAATCAGTTTGATGCCAAAATGTTCACAGAACCTGACTAATGGCTTAGATCCGAAAGCGGTTGCATTATTAGTGACAATCTTATTTGGGCAGCCGAACCTTGGGATGAGGTCCTCCAGGAATCCAATGATTACCTTGTGGGAAGTACTCCTGGTAGGGATAGCTTCAATCCAATTGGTAAAGAAATCTGTAATAGTCAGGATCCATCTGTGCTGCCCACTGGAAGTAGGGTGAATTTCCCCAATGAAATCTAGGCCCCACTTCTAGAAAGGTCCTGAAACCACCACCGGATTTAACGACAGAGACTTGAGCTGTTGTTTTCCTGCAAATTTTTGACATTTGATGCAGGCTCTGACCTTTTTGCAGACATCAGTGAACACTGTAGGCCAGTAGTATCCATCCTTGAGGATTTTATGGGCTATGGATTTCCAGAAATGGTGCCCTCCACACAGGCCGCTATGAAATTCAGCCACGATCATTTCGACCTCTTGTGGACTCATGCATTTTAAAAGCACCCCCAGGGGATCTTTCCAGTATAACACTTGATCGATCAGGTAGTATCCGATTGCCTTGAGCTTCAAAGCTCTTTCTTTGTTCCTTTGCAGACCATCTGAGGGCCGCAACTCTTGCAGAAAGTATATGACATCCTTATACCAAGGACATAGAGCTAATGGGGGCTCTCTTCGAGGGTCCATTTCAGACAGCCGACTTTGTGGAATTCCTGAGCATTCGTTTATGAAACTTATCCCCAGAGCTTGGCAGTTTGCTTCAGCCAACAGTTTGGCTAAACCTTGACCTTTGATCAATTTGGTGGGCCTTATTTCCAAGTCGAATTCCAGTATTTTGGCTATCCATTTACCCCTCCTCCCGTCTATGTCAGGTTGAATAAGAATGTCTTTAACAGCAGCCGAGGGGACATAGGCGATGATCTTTGACTGCAGGACGTAGGTTCTAAAAGCTTTAAGAGCTTTTACTAAAGCATAGGCCTGCTTCTCCATAGTGTCATACCTGACTTCGGCATCCCTCAATGCTCGGCTGAAATAAGCAATAGGCTGCTCCAGACCAATGTCGTTTGTCTATAATAGAACAACAACCACTGTGTCAGGTGAGGCAAAGGAGAAAATAAGGAAATCCTTCGAGTAGTCAGGACTGATAAGCATAGGAGCTTCAGTCAGGGCCTTCTTGATTTTCTCAAAGGAATGTTGTGATTGAGGGGTCCACCTTACTTCATTTCCTTTCTTCAACATGGCTGTTATAAGCTTCACCTCCTCAGCAAAGTTAGGCACGAACCTCCTCAGAAAATTAATTTTACCGAGGAAAGATTGGACCTCCTTCTTGGACCTTGGTATCGATAAGGCTTGTATCGCCTCAACTCTGCTGGGGTCAATTCTGACTCCTTCCACTGATACTATGTGGCCTAGTAATTTCCCCTCCTTCATGGCGAATAGAGATTTCTTGGGGTTTAATGAGATGCCAAAATTTCTGCATTTCAAGAAAACCTTCCTGAGATGGCGATGGTGTTCTTTATCAGATTTTGAAAACACTGCGATGTCATCCAGATAAACGACCACAAATTTATCCTTTTCCCCAACAAAATCTATGTCCATGGCATGTTGAAACGTTGCTCCTGCATTCATTAGTCCAAATGGCATCTTGGCATACATGAATGTGCCCCATGGAGTGGTGAATGTTGTTTTTTCCCTGTCCTCAGGCATAACAGAGACTTGATTGTAGCTAGAGAAACCATCAATCATGGACATCCTGGAAGCTCCTGTTACCCTCTGCAGTATATGTTCCATCTTTGGTAAGGGGTAGTTATACTTTCATGAGCTCCTGTTTAGGTTTCTGAAGTCTACACAGAGTCGGATCTCTCCACTCTTTTTCCTTACTGGCACCAAGTTGGCCACCCACTCTGAATATCTCAGCGGTACAATGATCTGAGCTTGAAGAAGCTTCTTCACTTCCCTCTCCATGATAGGTAGCAGCATAGGATTGATCTGTCTCAGCTTCTGCCTAAATGGCTTTGCGTCTTGCTTTAACGGGATTTTATGCTCGATGACAGAAATTTCATATGTTTTGAGATCTTCGTATGTCCAGGCGAAAACATCCACAAATTCCCTCAGAAGTCCAATGTATTCAGACCTCTGCTCCTTTGTCAGACTTATTGACAATTTAACATACTTGGGCTCACTCTCGGTCCCAATGTTGCACTGAATAGTATCAGTGTCCTCCTCCGAGACTTCTCCCTTTAACGACACATCATTTCTATCAAAAATCCTTTCCAAAGGAATGAGTCCTATGGGAATATCGTTGCTGGGGAGCTGTACAATGTCACGCTCTGCAATCTTATTCAGAAAATTACCCCCATCGAGCTCTTCCTCTGAGACGACGTCTTGGTCGATGTGCATTTCTGAAAATTCCTCGACAGTCTCCAAGAACCTCTTGACCTCGAGATCATCCTCGAATACCTTCCAATGTTTGACGTTGTTAGGTATGGAGGGCCTGTATTTTACCTCTACATCATATCTGAATTTGGGCGGCAAGGGTACTTTGAAATTGCTAGCTGATGTAGCCAAGGAATCTGCCAAGGTGTTCTCCTCTCTTGGGATGAAAGAAATATTAAATGCTGAGAAGAAACTGTCAATAAGGTCCCAAACCTCATTCCGTTAACTCCTGAGTCGAGGATGCTTAGCCTGATAAGCGTTCCTGATCTGCTGAACCACCAACTCTGCATCTCCAAAAGCTGCTACTTCCTGAATTCCCATTTCCTTTGCGGCTCTTAATCCCAGGACGAGATCTTCATACTCTGCCACATTGTTTGTAGCTTCAAATTCTAATTTGTATGACAGAGATATGGTTTCCTGAGCAGGTGATGCGAAAACCACCCCA
>ML784477.1:114479-125095 GCA_009831015.1 Picea engelmannii
GACACAATTCATTGTCATATAATTGTTCAATGCCTATTATTTGATCAAATTACTTGAGTCAATACTATATTTAAGAAATATGAGACTATCAAACCATGCAAATGAGAAGAGGTGTTGAATCCAACAAAGAAGCACCAACCAAGATTCCAAGGAATTTTTTTAATAGTAAATCTATATGAAAAATAGTGGGTAATTAATATTGGCGTTGGCTAAAAATTCTACCTTTTGAGTTTTTTGGCCGGAATCTGACGATGTAAATTTGGAGAAAATCACTATTTTCTGTTGTTTAAATTGCATTTATGAATGCATAAATGGATTCAATGTGCTGAAAAACCCCTGGGGCACTCAAATTATACAAACTTATCCACTCAAATTTGCAGATCCAACCACTCATCACCGAATTTCGAGCAAAATCAAACAAAAACAATTGCCTGAAAATAGCCAAAAGGTAGAACATTTAGACTACTGCATATATATTTATCCATGGACATTAGACTGAGTTCTTTTCACCGAAGCATTGAACATACTTGTCATAAATATAGGTAGAGGAGTTACAAAAATAAAAAAACACGCATACAATTTTCTATTGTTCATCTAGTGCGACAACATGTAGAAGGCATCGAAAAGCTCTTGAACATGCATACAAAACTGATTATCATGCTTTTTTAGGAACTCCTTGCAGTCTTCTCCTCTGAAGGTCAATGTTGGCTTCAACAATCTCAACATTGCAGAAGAACTGAGGTGACAAAGAAACATGAGAGTGGTTCCGTAGTGGAATAATTGTTTGGCTTGAAATATATCTCTTAGCACACCAAGAGACCACCTCCTTACAGTCAAAGAATTCAGGGACACAACCTGCACAAGAAATTCCAGAGGTCCAAATTACTTCGTTCTGGGCGGAAGGGGATGAGTAGTAAGAATATACCTTGGAACACTAGGAGTTCTGGTCCTCACCTCCTAAGATGTTAATTGTATCTCCACAGAATAGGAGATTGGTCCCACAATTGAATAATTCTTTGGCTTGAAATATATCTCTTGGTGCACCAAGAGACCATCTCCTTAAATTCAAATACTTCAGGGACACAACCTGCACTAGGGACAAATCCAAACCCTAATACAAAAACCTAAAAATTAAAGGAAAGAATACATCTTTGAGGGCTAGGACCACCATCTGAGTTGAGAGACTCAAACTCTCCTGCTGCAAAGTGGCTATTGCGTTCAACGTCGGTTTATTTTTTGAAACCCCTTCCTCTGGTCTTTTTAGGGCCGCCATAGCCAAGATAGGAAGTGACCCTTATTATGGTGGATTTAAATTTTGGCATAGGAGCGGGAACATCGTCTGCATTTCCATCATCCATCGTCGTATCATTGTCCATAAGATCATCTTCTTCCAGCTCGAAATCGATCGCATCAACCTCTGCACCGACCATTCTTTCGTGCTTTTCTGCAAAATCCTTGAAGTTTAGAGTGGGCGATGGATATACAGAGCGAATGCAGGATATACATGTTTATAGGGTTACAAAACAAATAAACGCAGGGGGGCAAGATATACACGTTTATAGGGTTATAAAACAAATAAGCGCAGGGGGGTTTCCTTGGAATTCTTTGGTTTGAAATATATATCTCAACGCACCAAGGGACCATCTCCTTACTTCCTTCGGGGTGAAAGGGGATGAGTAGTAAGAAAATGCCCTGGACCACTAGAATTTCTAGTCATCATGCCCGAAGGTGTTTACTATATCTTGAGAGAACTGTTGTTGAGCTGCTACCATAAGTTGACAAGAACGTTTGTTTGCTCCATATGATGTTTGAAATGAACACTCGGAAGGGATAATATAACCCTCCAAAAATATTGTCTTAATGTGTATCAATGGGAGATCTCCTCGAGCCTTTCGTTGATTAATGACAATTTCTATGGTTCCTGCGTAATGAGATGTTACCATTAAATCTTAGTAATTGCATACTTATAAATAAGTGCGAAGGTGACAGGGACGACGAAGAGCGATTAAGGATTGGAGATTTTGTGAAGCTGCCAACTTGACGACGCGCGAAAGACATTCCATGATGTTTGAAATGAACACTCAGAAGGGATAATATAACCCTCCATAAATCTTGGTGTAATTCATATTAAGGAGATATCTCCTTGAGCCTTTCGCTCATTAATGACAATCTTTATGGTTCTTGCATGATGAGTTGTTAGAATTAAAGCTTAATAATTTCATATTTAGAAAGAAGTGCGAAGGTGGTGGGGACGACGAAGAGTGATTAAGGATTGGACATTTCATGAACCCACCAACCCGACAACTCATGAAAGAGATTCTAATAAATGTCCAAGTATGGAAAGCGATTGGTCGAGCTTCAAAATAGGGTCACAATTTATACTCAGGAGATGTGAGGGCCCGATGGTCAAATTGTATGGCTCCGGACTTTTGACTGCAAAATGTGTAACATGGAACATGTCATGATGGCGGAATTCAATGGTCAATTTGTATATCGCATAACTCTGAGTGTTGTTTGTAGGTCATGGAACAATGGAAGAACAATGTTAGAGCACGCCTTCTCGGGAATCGACGATCGAAAAAGTGTCCAAGTATGGAATGGAGAAGTGGTCGATCGGACTCATGATATAAAAGCATGAGACATATTCAAAAAAATGACTAAGTAACCAGAAAGGGAAAGTATAGGGGAAAACAAAAGGGTAATTTGGTTGTTAATTTGCATATCGGGGAAGTCTAGGTGTTGTTTGTAGGGGGCAGAACAATGGAAGCACAATCTTGAGCCCGCCTGGTTGGGAACCCACGATCGAAAAAGTTGTTGAGTATGCAATGGGGAAGTGGTCGGTCAGACTTGTGATATAAAACCATTAGTGAAAATGTGAACGCGTGAATCCACCAACCCACACACTTAGACATTTTCTGAAAAATGACCAAGTAACCAGAAAGGGAAAGTATAGGGGAAAAAGAAAGGGGAGAGCAATTTTTGGAAGCAAGAATTGGTCTTAACAAAGCCCCATTGATGGTCTTAACATTAACTATGAAGTGCATTGGACATGTGAACATGCTCTTCAATCTAGGAATAGAGAAAGTGAGTCATAGTTATACTTTCCAAGATGTGTTTGGATAAGAGAAGCATAAAAAAGCTACAGAAAAATCAATGGAGGGTTGTTCAAGTAAAATTATTGTACTTTCAACTTGACCGTAAGTATAACAACGACAAATTTTAATTTTAATTTTCTGTGGTCGATATCATAGTCCCATTCAAATTCACCTATTATTAATTCTTTTATTTCAAAATATTTTTGAAGAAGAATTTTGGTAATTTCATCAATCAAGTAAAAGTGTTAAAATGAACTACATATTACATTTGCTTCATAGAGATTACATTAAAAGCCAAGGCATGTCTTGTATATTCTTTAAGATCATAGAAAAACTAATAAGATCCCGAATCTATCATCCAACCATAATTCAAAAACCGAGCCCATGAGAACCTTGAACTATAATACGAAAGCACATGAACAAATGTCTGCCAAACACAAGACAGGAAAAATCCAGTGGATATTGGCCATTGTATCCCATATATAACCAAATACCAAAATGGGAAGAAAGAAATTTGTCGATTACTATATTACTATATTACTATGAACCAAAATCACTATGAACATTTGCTTCTAATAGTACTTTGAACCAAGATCATGTTGATCTGACGATGTTCTAACATTACTAGTTCTGGAAAAGAGTGTCAGCATTTAACTTAATGGAGTTTGAACAATGTCAAATTTGCAATATTATTGAAAATGCCCAATGGTTCCGTTCATAGGAGCAAGTCATTTTGACGACTCAAAGGATGGACCTGATTATTCAAAGTTGGGTACTTTGTATGAGGTCTTTCCTCATGCTTCTCATTCCTGGACTAAAAAATATTATGCGCTTCTAGTTCACTTTGTCATCGCACTGAAAAATTCTATTCATATCTTGATTGGGTAGCATGGAAAGATACAGATCAAATTGTTTTGTTTCTTGTCAACGCAGGATACAATTTTTTTTTTTGGTTAAACCGATATGCAGTATGGCATTGTCCTCATTTAATGTAAATTTTCTATGGATGCGAAAGTCGTGTAACATGTAGATATTGTTTGCCTTTTTTTGTAGGTATACTTCATATGGCAATTCCGCCAACCCAGGAAGCACATCTTGTAATACAGGTTGTCTAATTGTACAATGTACAATTGTGTTGTTGATGGTTCGAATGGAAACGTTGAGGCAATGTATATATATGTAATATAATTTTTTACTGCATCGTAGGCAATCAATTGTGCCATCATTTATGAAAGCATAGGAAAAACAAGGAGAGATGCATTTGGCACATACAGGTTTGAAGGGGGTCGTGTACGCATTTTCTACAACCAAAACACCCTCAACCTGTGCATGTGAGCATAGTAGTTAATATATTGAACAATATAATATACAAGTGTACAACAAGAAAGCTTCACAAAATTATTTAAGGCAATTTTTATGTGAAAATGTAGATGGCACTGTAGATGTATACGTACAACAATTGTCGAGCTAGTTAGTTTCTTGAGATCCTATACTATGTTTGTTCGCAATTCTGTTACAAATGTTACTTGGGTTGTGCGGAAGATCCTTTCTTTAAGATCTCTTTTCTTTGTTATATTTTTGAAGAGAATAAGTAGAAATTTCCCTTTATGCAATTGTTGTTCCATTGAGGAAAATAAATTTGAATAGGTGTCAAACAATTGTAGTTGCAACATGGAACAATGTAATAGTTGTGTAAGATAACTGAGATATATGAACATGTGAATGTAAAGGACAAAAATGGATATGGAGAACGATACCATTGCCTTGTCATTGTCTGACTCTCCATATTTTATATGGAGAATGTGTTGCGCGCCAACTTTTATCACGAGTGTGACAACTGCACAAATGGTTCCGATTGGGTAAATGTCATTGCTCTGTGCAAGTTGGCTGATTGTTATGTCCGGTACAAAATGATATTCTGAACAAACCGTGGGAAATTTTTCCACAATACTTGTTTCATTGAGCAATATAATTTGATACCAATCACCATGTTCATATACTGTTTTCGGTAATATATTGAAATTTGTAATGGATATCCCATTACCTGGCAAGATATTTTCTACATGTTTCTGGACAAGTGTAGGGATAGTCAGTGTGACTGTCATCATGGCTTCCTTGTCTATCATGTCAGCACGCATAATGCATCTAGTTTTATTTTCCTTGTCTAAGTAGGTGCTATACACGACCATTATGTCCCCGACGAACACTTGTCCAGTTCGATGGTTGTTCAAGCCTTCTATCGATAGTATATTGGGTGTTATAAGTTTAGACCTGGTGACATTTTTTGAACAAAAAAAGTAATGTGAATGACAGTTTGTATCATTTTTTTTTGGCATAAATGTACAAGTAGATGCACAATTTGGATGAAGTATGCAGGTCAGAGTTGTGTAACCATACCTCTTAGTCTGCAGATCTTGCACTATATTGGGTGTTTCACTTGCGCTCGTCGATACTTCTTGTGAAATGAAAAACATGTGTTGTAGATGACATCAACATATTTATCATGGCATAGATGAATAAATAACTCAAGATATTTTTTTGGTAAACATAGCAAGAGAATAATGTATGAATCTTTACCTTTGGCCTTGTTGTTCTGTTGATGTTTGCGATGATTGACTACTCATTCCCATGTCACTCATCCAACTTTTTCTGATGAAAGCATGTGTACATGAACATTAGAACGACTAAATAAGCATGTGCATTGTATATATTTTCATAATTTTTATGGATGTCACATATAGGCTCGGAGGGGATGGAGTATGAAATAGGGTGTTAAGGGATACTTAGGAGACGTGAGGGCTCGACGGTCAAATTGTATGTATCATAAATTTTGAGTGAAAAAATGTGTAACACAAATCATGGCATGACGGGGGATTCTGGCGGTCAATATGTATATAGCAGAACTATGGGCATTGTTTGTAGGTCATGGAACAATAGAAGCGCAATGTTGAGCCCGACATCCTGGGAGTCTGACTGTTAATTTGTATGTTGCGGAACTCTGGGTGTTGTTTGCAAGACACAGAACAATAGAAGCACAATTTTGAACCCTCCAGCTCGAGAACCCGCAATCGAAAAAGTGGCTAAGTATGGAATGGGGAAGCGGTCGGTTAGACTCATGATATAGAATCATGAGTAGAAATGTGAACCCATGAGTCCGCCAACCCACACGCCTAGACATTTTTGAAAAAATGACTAAGTAAAGAAACTAGAAAGGGAAAGTAGAGGGGGAAAAGAAAAGGGAATTCAGTTAAGTATAGAAGAGGGGAAAAAAAGGGATAAAAGAGAGTGGGAAAATAGAAAAGGGGAGGGAAATTTTCGGAAGCGGGAAGTCTCAACAAAGGCCCATTGTTTCCAAATCATCATTTTCTAGTCCAATATTTTATCCACCTACTTGTTTTGTGTGTTTGATTTACTATCACTATTGGTATACCTTTTCAAAGATTGTACTTCAACTTCCTCTGTTGTGGCATATACGATTTCATCCTCTTGTCCACCTAGTTTGTTTCTTTCAATGTAGCAATGCAAAAAATACAATGGACATGAAGGTAAGTTGGTATGTAGAAAGACATGTAAAAAAAGAAATACAGTTCTATTTATTTCAATGTAGTCGTATATAAAATACAGTTGACATGAAGATAAGTTATTATGTAGGAAGATATGCAGTTCTACATACAATAAATTAGGTGCAAAGTAGTAGAATAAATATACAGACAATAAATGAAATACAAAACAATGGAATATGAAATAAGAGTAGAAGCACGCACCTTTGTATCTCTTCTTCTACAATTGTGGTTAAGAGTCCTTCGTCTTCTCCAGTTATTCTGTTTGTTTCAATGTGAGAATGCACAAAATACAATGAACATGAATGTAAGTTGGTATGTAAGAGAAAACAAGTAATACGTACATACAATAAATGATAATCAAATAAATAGAATAAAAAATAGAGTTGGAAGCATGAACCTTTGTTTTTCTTGATCCATGGTTGTGGTTATATAGAATTTTTCCTAGCCAAAATATATTACAAGCCAAAAAAGATTAAGAAGTTGGATGATCCTAGCTGAATGATTTGGTTTTGTGCAACAAAGTATCTAGATATGCTTTGAGACATGGAAATATGATTTTGTAATATGTTTGATGTATATTTCATAATTCAAGTACAAGACAAATTGTATCATGGTCAGACCAGTTTGTGTCTAAGATAAAGAGGGTGTATTGTGAAATGGGCACATTTGACCATACATGGTCAATAAGTGTGTTTTGTGCATGCTTTATCTTAACCAAAGGAAAGCGGATATTGTAATTTCACATGTAGTTTTCCAATTCTTTTGTTATGGAACTATTTTGTAGCATGTCAACATTGAAGTCTCCTAGAATGCTAATGGTTTCGTTTAGATGTAAATGGTGTAATGCATTTGAAAAAACATTCATTATGTTGGCAATGTTGAATGCGGAGCGACATAAAGATTGAATATTGCAATTTGCAATCCACAGAAAATTACTCTTGCTAGCACCATCTCAACATCTTTTTCTTCGAAATGCATATGATCCAAAATTGTTATATGTTTTTTCACTAATATCATCACTCCATGCGTAATGTAACTTGATATGCAAGTGTGATTTGAAAATTTCTTATTTTGCATGCATAATGTCATGTATGTTTCTTGCAAGCACAAAATATCAGATTACATTGTGTCGTAGTCATTGAGTATATCATTCATATGTGCATTTAAGTTGTGCATGTTAACTGAGAGAATTGATACAGATGAGTTTGTTTATGTGGATTGGTAATCATATTGCATATGCCATTTTGCACTAGTCCGAAGGCATTGCATCTCAATATCAACTTTATGTTTGAATTTGAATTTATCTTTTGTAAGAGCACTTAGCAAATACAAGGACTCTATGTTTCTGACATGGGACAAAGATGTGTATACAAGTCCATGTATTTGTATTCCAACATCGTCGAAGGCAACACTATCAAGTGTTATTCCTTGTGATCTGTGGATTGTATGTGCACATGCAAGTTGAATTGGAAATTGTTTTTGAATCTTCAGTTGATCTGTCTTTGCCGATGTTGATATTGGTTTTGATATTCTCAATATAGGTGTCCATTCACACAAAGTGTTTGAATTATATAGATAAGCTAACTTGTTGGCTTGTTGGTGGCCAATGTGCTGGTCATGGAACTTAATCCAGAGGACATCAACTTTTTCTGTTTTGGTATAAGCTTTGAGTATTTCATCTGCACCATTCACTAGGCCATCCTTTGAATCATAGTTCTAGGCATATATTTCAACTAGCATGTCTAATTTCAAGACAAGTTGCAAATGGAAACTTGATGTATGTTTATGACATGGTACATTGCCATGGTTTTCTTCTTCAAGATCAATTGAATTGATGATGATATCATTGTTAGGCATGAGAGATAACATATACTTGCTATGCACTGCAACATCCTTATTCTTGTAGAATAGGTAAGGGAAGGTTGGGTCAGTCAGGGCAGGTCACATGCAACTTGAATTGATATATGTTAAGTCATCACATGTTTGGTTGTTTGTCCACATTCTATTTAGAATTTCAATAAATTTTTCATTTGTCTGGCGCATTGTAGTATGTAATTCAAAGCACTTTATGTTGTCTTTCCAAAATCCATGCATCATTATTTGCATGTTGACCATAGTTTGCTAAAATATGAGAGAAGATGGTATGGGTTGTGCCTGGTAAAGATCCCCACAAAATACCATATCAAGGTTTCCAAAGTATTTGGTTTGGACATGTTTTATGTTTCTTAGTTGATTTTCAATGGAATATAAGAAGAGACTTCCAATCAAGGATGCCTCATCTATGAACACAAGTTGTAGTTCATCATAAATCTTTGACAAGGTATCTAACATTTCTTTGTGAGTGGAAGAAAATGCGACCTGTTAAAAGGCATCAATAATGCAGAGTGGATTGTTGTTCCACCTGCATTATATGCAACTTTTCCTTTATATGCATTACATATCAAGTGCCTCAAAGCATTTACTTTATGCCTATAGTAATGAGTACATGTCATTGGCTCTTTTCTCATGAGGTAGTCAATGTCATCATTTTCCAAGGTCTCAGTTTGTTTTTTCCTTTTCTTGTTCCTATACAATGTAGACAATGTCCTGGAACTTTCAGATCATGGAACTTTCTCTTTATAACTTACTGAAATATGTCACCGTTAAATATGGGCAATGCCTGACAATGGTGTGCAATTTTGTTGCAACTTGGTTACCTTTGTATCATACTTGCCCCTTCTACACCTACCTGTAGTTTTCTTCTACAAGAACATTTTGCAAAGGCATGTAGGTACTCATTCCTGGGCAAGGTGGGAATATCATCGAGGGCATGGTGGGAAGTCTAAAGAATTTCCTTATTCAATTGAGGCATTAGATTTCCACTTCGTCACATAAGGCAAAGGACCGGGATTTGTAATGCTAGAAAAAATGACAGTCAGAGTTGTGCACACAACATTGGCATACATATTGTTCAAAGTTCGGAGAAAAAACTGGAGAAAAATTTAAGAGCATGAGGGAAAGATATTCCAACCTCTATGGAAAGTCTGCAGCATAGGAGTGATGAATAAATACCTAAACATTCTTATTTGCAAACTATAAATAGTAAACGATAAAGAACGAATACAAATGAAACTATGGTATTGAAACTTACTCGTCAATGATGAACGACGGAATCACAGGTCCAATTGCGAGTGCAGGATTTCAACCCTGCAAAATGCAATAACATGTCCTAGAATTACCCAAGATTTGCATTCCAGGTCCTGGAACTTTTTTCTTTATAACTTACTGAAATATGTCACCGACAAAGATGGATAATGCCTGGCAATGGTGTGCAATTTTGTTGCATCTTGGTTCCCGTTGTATCATACTTGGCCATTCTACACCTACCTGCAATTTTCTTCTACATGAACATTTTGCAAAGGCAACAATCTTGACATCGTCTTTTCATGTGAAAGACACGGGTTTGATTCCCGTACAGGATAGGTAGCTACTCATTCCTGGGAAAGCTAGGAATATCATCGAGGGAAAGCTACGAAGGCTAAAGAATTTCCTTATTCAATTGAGGTGTTAGATTTCCACTTCGTCACATACAAAAAAGGACCAGGATTTGTAATGCTAGAAAAAATGACATCCGAAGTTCTGCAGACGACATTGGCACGCACATGGTGCAAAGCTTGGGGAAAAAAATGGAAGAAATTTTAAGAGCAAGAGAAAAAGATATGCCAACCTCTATGGAAAGTCTGCAGGATAAGAATGATGAATAAATACTTAAACATTCTTACTTGCAAATTGTAAAAAATAAACAGTAAACACCGAATATGAATGAAACTATGGTATTGAAACTTACTCGTCAATGATGAACGACAGAATCACAGGTCCAATTGCAGGTGCAGGACACCCTGCAAAGTACAAAAACAACTCCAACTGCGGGTGCATGACTTCAACATTGCAAAGTTGAAGAAAACAAAAGCAAGAAACA
>ML784477.1:141111-160584 GCA_009831015.1 Picea engelmannii
TTAATCCCGAAAATAATATCTAAAGTGTATATTTTTTTATATTGTTCTTGGATCTATTGTGATGCTTTTGTATTCAGGTCTTTGGTAATTAACAAGTGGTATCTGATCATTTTCTTCAACCACAAAAAGGGGCAAAAGAAGGTTGCGACACTCCGGACAAATCATGTAGCTTTCTATGTAGAATATTTAGAAATTAGTTATACATATGAGTTCCTTTAGAAAAAACAACCAATTTAAAAAATAAAAATCGTTCGAAATGAAGTCTAAGAAGTGAAGTTATCATCATTTTAAAATCTTCTAATTTTTAAGGTTTTTCCACGGACGACCACACGATTTTGTTGATTTATGTAGCACTTAGAGACGAATTTTCCCAAACAAATTTCACATCTAAGTTCCTCTCACAGAGTTATCCCATTTCAAAAAAAACAATTCATTTGAATCGAATCTCCAGAAGTGAAGATATCGCCGATTTAAAATCAACCATTTTCTAGGGTTTTTCGTGATGGTGGCAGAACTGCAGAGCTCACAACTTTTGATAAGTTTCTCAGATTGCTACCAGATCAGTGCCATCAGATAAATGATTTTAAGGGATTTCTTTTGATATATTATATGTGGTCTTTCCAATGGATATTCTCTTTCGACTCCTCTTGGAAATTCAAAGGGAGTTTGAGGTCCTCAAGACAAAAATTCATAGAGCGAGAGGTAACCTAGAGACCATCACCCAAAGACATGACATGGCGATCATTGGCCAATGTGTCATGGAATAATATAATCAGGAAACATATGTTTGGTCTGATTGTGAGTCCGAATGTGATGACCGGTATATGGATAGTTGTCATTTTTGGGATGACAACCAATTTCATCTTCTATTTGATGACTCTATTCCACCTTATGTAGAGCACATATTGGAGAGTAGACAAGAGCCTTCGATGCATATTATTCTTTAGTTTTATTCTTATCCAGTAATAGTGGATGATTTTTTGGGTGACTCTACATATTTGGATCCACTTGACCAAAGTAGACATTTGGAGCACCATTTTCAACTATATATTGCATCCCAATATCTTAAGAGTGGAGTTCACATAAAGTGTGCCACTAGTAGCACCACTTTTTCAATTCAAGGGTTTATTTTAATATTTTGGTTACAATTGTACCAATTGTTAAGGCCATGCTTCTAAACAAGTTCTAATTTTATCCATGGAAAAAAAAGGTGATGCTGATAGTGCTAATCTTTGTTTCGAGGGTTGATTTTAAGATTTTGGTTGTAATGATCACAATGTAATTATTAATGTCATGGTTTCAATCAAATTGTAAAATTTCCCTAGTAAAAACGAGGTTGCTACTGGTAGCACCATTTTTCAATTTGGTGGTTGATTTTAAGTTTTTTCTTAGTAAAATTACAAGATTTTTAAGGTCATGGTTATCAAAGGTTGTAATTTTAACCCTTGAAAGAAAGTGTGATTCTAGAAGCACTACTTAAATCTAATTTGAGTTAAAAACGACCACTAAATATGACCTCTAAAAATGAAAACTTCGAAGTGTTCTTATCAAATAGATAGTAATGTTCTATAATTAATAGGCTCAAAAGAATACACACTACATTATACTTAGTTATTGAAGTTCTTACCTTCAATGTATATATTAAAAACTTAATCACCTTGAATTATGTAAATTTCATAGCCTAATAATACAAAGACAAATTAGAAAAAGTTACTAACTAAACATTTGTGTTTGGATTGAAGAAAAACAAAATAAAGCTCATATAGCTTTTGCCTTAGCTATCATTACCATGTTCTTTGTTTTATGCTAGGCCAAAAGTCTAAATTTTGCAATTGTATTCCTTTGTGTTGCTATTAAATTTTTGGAACCCAAGTTATCCACCAAATCTTTCACAACAACATTTAAATTCTAATGTTTGAGGAGATTTTTCGTACTCGTATGTTGATATTATTTTTGTTGTGGAAGGAAATGCATGTGACAAATAGAGTTTAACAAGACGAGTTGTGGAGCAAGAAGTCCCTGCCCAGAAGGGAAGAAGGCAGAAAAAACAATCGAGGAAGACTTTGAAAATTAATCGTGTAATTATTTCATTATGAGTAATTAGATTGGATTGATAGGACTGATCTGATTCATGATTAATTTGTAAGCAGCCATTGCGAGCCATGAATTTTCTGATTGATTAAAGCCAAAACTACGATGTACAACCAAAACTACGATACGATGTAAAGAAGAATTTGAACATATCCAGTCTTAGACAACTACTACTTCTTTTAATCAATTATTTTGCATCAAAGTAAAATAACATCACTTCTTTTAATCAATGTTAAATAACAAATATAACATTGAAGAGCGAGCTACATTAAATAACAAATATTGAACAATGGGATTTTAAATAAAAAATATTGAACTCTTGCCACGTGCACTGCATTGCTTTGTTGGTAAGGTTTAAAAAACTTAGGTTGCAATAGTTCGCGTTATGCTAGATAAGCTAGATCTACAACTGGTGTATAAGCTGCTAGGACAAGGTAGAAGAACCCATTTAAGCATCACAACCACCGACAACAGGAAAGAAAGCAAAATCATTTCATTAAAATTACATCACCAAAATCGATTCTTCACGCAAAAGCCAACTTTTGCGTTCCAAGATCGAGAACTCAATTCCACACGCTAAACCCATCAAATTAACAATTTTGTTGACATGCAGATTCTGACACCGAACGTGTCAAGTAGAAAAAGACTAACCAAATCATTGTTAAAGTAACCCAAGTAAAGTCAATTAACAATTTTATTGAGACGTAGATTATGACGTTGAACGTGTCAAGTAGAAAAAGACTAACCAAATCATTATTAAATTAACCCAAGTAAAGTCATTGCAGTAATGGTTGTTGCAATTTGTTGAAAAGGGGGAAGACGGGAATGCTCTCGTATCTTTGTGTATGCGTTAATTTTGGAGGTAAGATGGACATTTTTCATGAATTTTCCCACAACCTCTGCATCCCTTCTCTTCATTTTCATTTCGAATTAAATTTTAATTGTGGTTTCAGTGAAAATTTTGACTTAGGAATGGCCATATTTTTTTAAATTCGAACTGGTCTATGATTTTATTGCCGTTTAAAAGACTTCGTTGAGGTTTGAGGATGATTTTGATGAAATATTTGTATGAAAGCAAATTTTAAAGACACAGTCAACGAATTTGAAGTTCACCAAAATCGATTCTTCACGCAAAAGCCAACTTTTGCATTCCAAGATCGAGAACTCAATGCCCCACGCTAAACCCATCAAATTAGCAATTTTGTTGACACATGGATTCTAACGCTGAACGTGTCAAGTAGAAAAAGACTAACCAAATCATTGTTAAAGTAACTTAGGTAAAGCCATTGCAGTAATGGTTGTTGCAATTTGTTGAAAAGGGGGAAGTTGGGAATGCTCTCGTATCTTTGTGTATGTGTTAATTTTGGAGGTAGGATGGACGTTTTTCATGAATTTTCCCACAACAACTGCATCCCTTCTCTTCATTTTCGTTTCGAATTAAATCTTAGTTGCGGTTTTGGTGAAAATTTTGACTAAGGAATGGTCGTATTTTGTTAAATTCGAACTGGTCTGTGATTTTATTCTCGTTTAAAAGACTTCATTGAAGTTTGAGGATGATTTTGATGAAATATTTGTATGAATTTCTTTTAAACAAGAAATTATTATGAAGATTAAGCGAATTTTAAAGACGCAGTCAACGAATTTGGGGTTCATCAAAATCGATTCTTCACGTAAAAGACAACTTTTGCATTCCAAGATTGATAACTCAATGCCCCACGATAAACCCATCAAATTAACAATTTTGTTGACACACAGATTCTGATGCACACATTCAACAAAGGGTCTCTACCTAAAAGTCTCAGGAGTAAGGGTAGCATTCAAGAAGACAACCAAGGTGGGATGGAATAGGATCAATACACATGTGGAGGTTAGATTCAGGGACCACCAACTTAAAAATAAAATAGAATCACATGTAGGTATATCATCTAACATTTTAGAACATGGGAATAAACTATTGCAAACTACCTATATTTACTATGCAAATAAGAAGTTGAAATTTGTATGCACAGAAAGTAGATTAGTTTGAAAAAGAAAATATCGAATATATTTATGGTTGAAATAAGAACTTTTAAATTTTATATGCACAAAACGGTGTCTGTTGTGTTGTTATATGTATAAGTAATAAGTCAGAACATGAATTTAAATAAAATCAGTTTAAATTCTCATCATCTAACGCTTGGAAACATGAAAAAGAAACGAAACTATTTATACTCACTGTGCAAATAAGAACTTTGAAATTTATATGCACAGAATGGTGTTTGGTGTGTTGTTCTTATACTTAAGAGACCTATACTATATTTTACAGGAGTTTTTTCAATTGTTGAATTTAAACATATTCTGAATCATTGAATTAAAAAATATTTTGTCTATTATGGAGGAATCAAATGATATATATTGATATATATTTGCAATACTATAAATTAAACAGTAGATTCAAAATTTCTCTCATCGGACACATGAGGGTGAGGGCTGGACACAGGAGGGTGAGGGCGTCAACTGACAAAAACAAATCCCCTACCGCGCCAACAACCCATACATATCACTTTTGCATGCAGTATCATCAAGAAAGTGCAATATCATCAAGATAAGACCAATGTTTGCATGCAATATCATCAGGATCCGTATCTGCTAAAAGATGATTTGATTATGGAGATAATGAATCTGAAACAGGGCGAAGGAAAGCCAGAACATGAAGGGATACAAGTGGATCTGCGACTGGAGGGTATGGCTCTTGAGCTCAAACTGAGTCTTGATATCGTATCATCAAGAAAAGGACACTCCTTGCAGAGGCGGGTCGTGGCAAGGGAAGCACATGACATTTATAGCATAGGTAGGGATGGGGTCGTGGCAAGAGTATCAAAGGGCGACAAAATGGCATGCAAAAACCACCAGAACCATTGCCACCTTGAATGATGAACGTCAGATATATTCAAGAATGATGTAACATTTAATGTTCAAGATCAATGCTTAAGTTGAAGCCAACATTAATCCATCTGGTCGCAATCTATGATATATATAGACTTCATTTCCTAAGTTTAGCTCCCCTTTGTCTTGAAAAGAAGCCAAATAAGACCTCAAAATTTATGATTCGTTAAAAAGTTGTTTGGTACCTATTTGATAGGCTAAAGAAAAGTGTTAGATTAAATATAAAACTTAAACTTGAGGTTATATAGGAAATAAATGTATGAAATTGCGTGTAAAATTAATACAAAGACTAGAACCGATTACAATAGTCCCTGTTGCYTGAAGGCAACGACTAATAAGGAACACAATAATTTTATCGTAAGTAGAATAATTGTTTTTCACTTGTAAAGCTTAGGGTTCAAATGTAATTCATGTGACTTGGAAGGTCTGYAACAATCATTTATAAAGCTTAGGGTTTAAATGTAATTGATGTAACTTGGCACGTCTGGAACAATCACTTATAAACTTTTGATCCTCAGTATCTATATGTACTTCACTCATAAATGTTTTAGTGGTTGATATCCTCAATATCTGTATGTACCTCACTCATAAATGTTTTAGTGGGAGATAGAAATGTTTTTTTTACAGAAGACAATTTTATTTAATTAGCATAAAAATTGATGAATCTTTATTGTTTTTTGGTATCAATCCTAAAATTATTTAATTTTCCAATACAAATTTTTTAAGTTGATGTGATAACATTTTCCTCATTGAAGTACCAACATTACCCCGTTCATGTGTGATACCTTACAATGGTTATTTGACAGTGTCGAGTTCGTATGAACTCTTGAGTTCAACATATTGTCTCGATTTCAAATCTTGTCTACTTTGGGTGTTGGGTTTCTTAAACCAATATGGTTGCTTAGGGTACATAGCGTTTGTAGAATTAACTTGCCAACATCTAGTAATTTTTTTATCATCATTCAACGACGAAATTGGTTATGAGTTCATTCCTTCAACATTTCATCTTAATTTCTAATCTCGACTACTCAAGGAGTTGGAATTCCTATGTTGGCTCATGTATGTGTGCATAGGGTGCTAACAGACCTAACTTGTCACCATCGAGTAACTTTTGGTAGTAATATGCTCCTGGAGTTGGTTATGATCTCTTGCTTTCAACATTTTGTCTTGGTTTCAAATCCCAGTCCCTGTGCCTCTACGATTGTGTGTATACACCATGCTTGTAGACTTAGCCTACTGTCAAGTGACTTTCCAAAATTTTCCATGACAAAGTTGTTTATGAGTTATTGTGTTCAACATTTTGTCATATATAATGTTTATAATTTATTTATTTATTATTTTTTTCAAAGGTGGAAAAACTTATCACAATTTAGTGGTCAATGTGCAATGAGGACAATAACCACTTAGTCCCCAAATGCAAGTTGACTCATCACTGTTATTCAAGGAGTGGTCAATATGCAATGAAGACAATACTCATGTGAGTTGATTCATCATTGTTATTCAATGAGTGGTCAATCTGCAATGAAGACAATACTCATGCGAGTTGACTCATCATTCTCATCATTGTTATTCAAGGAGTTGTCATTCTGCAATGAAGACAATAATCACTTAGTCCACAAATACAAGTTGATTCATCACTGTTATTCAAGGAAAACAACACCACCTAAAATGACCCATTAATTAATAATTTGTAAAAGAGCAGATGTTTACTCATGCTAAATACCTCTAGATCTTAATTTTTATCTTCAAGAAGACAAACTCCTAATCAATTGAATGATTTGAATTTAACTTCCTACCCAATGAATTAACATCCAAAGTCTACTCCAATGAATATTTCATTATGAAAATTTTATTTCACATATACTCGTCTAATTCATAACCAATGCGTCAAATTTAAGGCGCCGTTAAAATTATGCGTCAAGGTTAAGGCACCGCTAAATTTAGCAGCGTTCACGTCCACATTTATAAGTCAATTCGTCTGCAACTACGGTTCAGATTTCACATCGAACAATCAAACTCCATTGTTGTAAATCTTGACTTCGTTTTTTATGTGAAAACTTGTAGTAAAAGACATTTTATTTTGTTTCAGAAAAATCTCGGTACCTACCGAACTGGATTTGATTGCAGGCGACATTTAATGTCGTTCAGGAAAAGTTAGCGGATTTTTGGTGAAACGTAAACTACACGGGTAAGCGGATGTGTTTTGAGAAAGCATTTGTTCAGAGAGTCACGACCGTGGGCAGTTGAAGATGACAAAGCAACATAAAACAGTCTTTGCACAATGTGTGTTTTTGAAGGAATTTGGTGAAACGTTCTGCAGAGTAATAATTGGTGGATCTCAAGCATTGATTGCTGATAGTCAAAGTGCAAGTAAAGAGAGTTGAGAACAAAAGGCTTTATACTATATTTTATTTGAAATCTGATTCTTTACAGTATATTCTATTTGATCTCTGATGGGTATATTTTACTTTCCTTAGATTGGTACAGAGGAAATGAACTCAGAACTCATTCATATTTATGAGGAGCAATAAGCATAGGCTGCAGAGCATTCTCTGCATCTTTGGTGTGAACGTTTTACAATTTAGTATTAAATACTCTGTAGCAGGGAGCTTATTGTTAATCCATGATATATGTTTTTGTAAAGGGGATAAATGTTGTGGGATAATCATAATCTAGTATTAAATGTTTTGTAATAGGGAACTTATTGTTAACCCACATTTATCACATGGTATATGTTTTGTTTACACTATTACATATTAATAATATAATATAATAGTTCAGTGTTATGAATTATATAAAAAAGACAAATAAGATAATTATTTCAAGATAATGTGAAATAAAAGATGAAATATCTTAAAGGTAATGAAATTATTTCAAGATGAGATAAGACAAACATAGAAAAGTTATTTCAACCCTACATCTGCTATGATAGGGCCAAAACCGTGCACCAAACCCTTAGAGGCAATACCCTAACCCTAAAATGGACAAACAAGAAACAAATGATGGGAAAACAACAAACAAATGATCGATGAATGCTTGGTCAATTATATCACAAATATTATCTCTAAATTCTATGTAATCCAATAGAATCATTTCGGATGCCCACTCATAGACACAGATAAACAAAAGGACAATCTAATACCTAGGCAAACAACAGACAAATGATCGGTTAATTCCTGATCAATTATATCACAAATATTTCCTCTATATTCTATGTAATCCAATAAAAGCATTAAGGCCACCCACTCATAGACACAGATAAACAAAAAGACAATCCAATACCTTCAAATTTTATGCCCGATAAAATCTACAAAGAAAATGAATCAAAAGAAAATGTGCTTCGACCCTTCACCGTCATTGCCAGTGATAAATATGCAGGTAATTTCATGGCTTGACTTCGATATGAAAATATGGTTGTGCATTCGATTTTCTAACGATGCAACACGACCACTAGATGACTCAAATATTTTCATTGGAAACCAAGCATCCATGTCGCCTCACTTGGATGTTTAAACCCTAAACCAACTAAATGCAAATAAAGGGTTGCCGAAATTTGTTGGCGATAATATAATTCGACCACCGATGGAAATGATCGACCATGTATTGGAATTGATTGGTCGAGTGACACTCAACGACACACCCCACGATCAACATCAACAATAAAAAAACTAAATGTGCCCATGCATCCCCACCTCCACGAATATTAAAATACAACAGTGAAAATCTAAGAATAGTAAATTAAAATATAACACTAAAATAAAAGTGTGTCATACAACAATAAAAACTCAGGGGAATAAATAAATAGGGCATTTACTTGATCAACCATTATTTTGCTAATCACGTTAATCACTATTTTTAATGGCAAACAACCATGTTTTTTCATGCAAGAAAGTTAAGGGTTGAAATCGTGGCCTTTCATGTATTGTGACGACAATGAATATTTCGAAGATATCAAATCGTGTTCATAGAAATCACATCTATAATTAAAAGGTCATTAATTATGTCTCTTTTCAATAGGTGTATGCCTATCGACGTAATAATATGAGGGATTTTGTATGTAGTATACCTAAGGAGGTAATATGAGGTACTTAGGTAGGTATCCAATGGGAATGTGGTTATGTATTATTAGTGGAGGTCATTCAATGTAAGGTGGACTAGGTCCACTATATTATTAAATAAGGCCCGCTATGGTAGTTAAATATAATAAATAGGCTTTTTAGAAGATTCCTTCTCTGGAATGTTCCTAGAAGATAGAAAATGTTATATAAAAAAGTGTAAGCAATGTATTGAAACAAGTGAAGAATATTGTTATTGTACAAGTAAGGATTCTTGAGGAGTGCATTCCTTCTATAAGGAATAATATATGGTGTTACCCTAGCTCAAGGGTTTTGACTATTTCTTGTGTTCAATATTTTGGTGAATGGTTTGGTTCATTATTGTTGATATTGTGGGTTTATTTTGAAATTTGTCATCAGATCTATTCATGTACTTAACAATTAGTATCCGAGCACTTTCCTTGGCCAAAGAAGGGAAGACATTTTTGGGTCATTTTGCAGACTTTTTCATAGGAAAAAAGGGGGCAGTGCATTTTAGACTCATTTCTAAAAACAAATTCTCAAATTTTGTAGAAAATAATTGGATATTTGAATTTCTCTTGAAAAATAACCCAATTTAAAAAAAAATCAACTGAAACAAAGTACGTGAAGTAAAGTTATGAGAATTTTAAATTCGGTCATTTTTCAGGGTTTCTTTTCAGGAAAAAGCCGCGATTTACACAATAAGTTATTTTATAAACCCTAGTTCTATTTTTTGGTTTTCAAATAAAAATGCATTTTACTGGAAAAGAGGATGGACCTAGCATTGAAGAACTCATTGAATTTGAAAAAAAAGTCATTCTGGAAAAAGAATTGGAAACTTATGTTACCCCTTAGTTTCAAAGATGATGCTAAGATATGGTGGCAATCATTGGACCGTGCCAATATGATGTCACTTTCTGATGAAACATTTGAAAAAGTACTTTTAGATAGGTGGTCTCATATTGGAAAAGGGGATACAAAAAGTACCAAGGGTTTTTTTCCATGCGACAACTCTATACTACAAGTTCATGGTTGTACTCATAAAGAAAATATCATTGTTTCTATTAACCCCAATTGCCAACAAAATTTTATCAATGTTCAGTTGGTTAATAGATTGCAAGTTCCAGTAAAGAATATTCAAAGCACACAGGTTGAGGGTGAAACTATTCAAATTGTTAAATATTTGAAGATTACCGCAGATAAATATGTGTTGCATTCAAAATTTTGCGCTATGGATATAAATGAAGTGGATATTATTTTGGTATATCTTTGGATAGAATCAATGGGTACCATTAATATTAATGTGCAAAAGAAGTTTTTGAAGTTTTGGTACAAGAAAAATAAAATCACATTGCAGGATGTGTCTCTTAGTAAGAAAGATGGGCTCATAGAGGTCAACAAAGAAGTTATTGTTAAGTCCAAAGTTGAATTAGAGGCAGATTCTACAAAAGGAGATGAAGAAAAACCACTTGAAAGACACAGTCGGGAAGCTAAGGAGGTCATTGACTCAAAGGCACAATGTGTTGCAGATTTGAAGAAAAAAAAACAAATTCCTACAGTTGTTGTATATCACCATCCACATCATATAGAGAAACAACAATCATCAAGGAAAGGGCGTGAGAATCAACACATTTATGCACCAACAGGGAACTAGAAAGGAAACCGATCAAGAGGTGCATGGAGGCCTACCAACACTACAAGAAGACATCATGATAGAGAACCAATCTCGTGGAAACATCGACAAGATGCAGATCAAGATCATGGTGGAAAGGAAGTAGTTGGACATCATGTTCGTCTTCCATTAGGATGGATGGATGGTCGTACTTGGTACCAGATGGCTATATTTCTTAGTCGATCATATTGTATGGTTTCTTCCCGTATTTTGAGGACAAAACATGTGAAGGGGGATGGAATGTAGTATACCTAGGGAGGTAATATGAGGTACCTAGGGAGGTACCCAATGAGAATGTGGTTATGTATTATTAGTTGATGACATACAATATAAGGTGGACTAGGTCCACTATATTATTAAATAAGGCCCAATATGGTAGTTAAATATAATAAATAGGATTTTTAGAAGATTCCTTCTCTAGAATGTTCCTAGAATATAGAGAATGCTATATAAAGAAGTGTAAGCAAAGTATTGAAACAGAGTGAAGAATATTGTTATTGTACAAGCAAAGTTTGCTTGAGGAGTGCGTTCCTTCCATAAGGAATAATATATGGTGCTACTCTACCTCAAGGGTTTTGACTATTTCTTGTGTTCAGTATTTTGGTGAATGGTTTGGTTTATTCTTGTTGATATTGTGGGTTTATTTTGAAATTTATCATCATATGTATTCGGGTACTTAATATTTTGCATGTCCCATCAATGGTATGATATATAGTGTATGTTGGAAATACTATTTATCAATGTATGTTGTTAAGATTCTTCACATTTTTTTAATCTATTTGATAATATTTATCTTCACCACATATAGTGATATCTAAAAGTAAGTTTTGAAATTTATAATTTTGAGATAAAAATGGATTACATCATATTATTGAATATTGTTGGCAATTTTCTATTTGATATGTAATAATTTGTATTATAACACTTACTTCCAATGTTTTCATTTGATCTTGTCTATAGAATAAACATTTTTCACACGATTTGGATTGTAATAGAGATTAATGCAAGAGGAGGTTTAATATTTTTGTCTTGTAAAACAAAAACCCATATCGATCCACCACTGGTTATTCAATATCCTGTATGAATTTACCTAATGAAGTCACAATATAGTTTGGACCCATGAAAGAAAAGGTTGAAGTGGGTGAAGACCCCAGTTCCATGTGTAAGGATGCTTTTCAAAGAAATTGAGAGATTCATGACATTACTAATATCCTTTTCCTTCTTAACCAACCTTGGTATACAAGTCTTTGACTTGTCCATCTTGTCATGCCCAATGCCCAAGTAAGTGCTTGGATTCTTATTTGAGGTCAATCTATGGTCATAGTGCATATGGAAACAACTTGCAATATAGTTATTATGGGATATTTGAACTACCCACAAATGTTCCACTTTGTCTAGATCAATGGTGGCCCTAAGCTCGATCATGATTGAAATACAATCTTTACACCTTGCAATTTTTCTTTGTGATCACAATATCTATAAACCGATTTCTCATTACTCTGTTGAAATTGGATTATAACAATGGACAAAGGCTAGTTTATTGGATGTCCTTGTTAGCCATTTTGTGAAGTGAACTCTAGGTCATATTTAAAGGAAATAATCCAAGAGTTTCCCTTATCCCATGTTGTAATAATGAACATGTTATATGTGGAACCTTATCTGAATTTGCTCCATAATCTTATTAATACTAGCCACTGTTGCAATAGTATTAGATCTTGATTCAAGTCATCATTTTTAAACATATTCTATATGGGTAGAAATTCCTTTTTTCCCATTAGCTTGAAAGCATGGATTTTGATAGACATATAATGTGTCAAACTTCATTGTAAGTAGAGTTCTCTTATTTATATCTCATTGTATGGATATAGGGGTATATGATGGCAAATAATTTAATACAAAATATCTGATTGAATTTTCAGTCATAAATGTTCCTTCTTATTACCTTCAACCATCAACTAAAATATTTTTTTAGAAATACTAGAATTATTACAACAAGATGTAGTTCCATTTTCCCAAAGAATGCACTTTCATCAAATGTTTCTATAGATTTTGTACTAGACTTCCTTTTATAAAATGCATACATCCTTAGGTGCTTCAATAGATTGTATGGTATTGTTGTCATAATTTTTATATCGACACAATCTACATTACCCATAGGTGGGTACACCAACTACAAAATACATGCTTCTATTACTTCCCTAAAGTTGACCTTAGTTTCCTTTGAAATTTTATTTATATGATTTCTAAGGGGGAATCACTTAGGTCAATAAAGTGGTTCATAGACCATCTCTAGTGATATGTAAAAGAGGGACTTATAGTCCACTCACTTCACCAACATAGATACCTTGTGGAGATAAGTTCTGGTCTCTTTTCATTGTCTTGTACTAAGATATTTGTTCTTGGAATATAGATAAAGATTATGTTCTTTGTGTAACCTCTTACCTAGACAATGAACTATGTTCTTTTGATGGCTACAAGACTGGTAATATGCCTAACAAAGGTCCACTACTATATGGTGTAACCTACACACAACATCTAATGGGAAAAATCTCTATTCACTATCCTGTAGTAGGAATATGAGGATGGTTTTGTTTGAAGTCTTTGTAATTCCAAGGTAATTATCAAATCAATGATGGTGTATGAAAGGCTTCAAGACTTGTTCTCTTTCATGTTACCTCATGTTTTCCATGCTCTATCACTCTGGTGCCAACTAAGTGACACACACTCCAACTCTGTATGTGAAAAAATCCATCAAGGATTCAATCCAATTGCTCACATGTACCATGGGGATATGAATATGCAATTGCTTATTCAACTTATGATAGATTATGCTATGTATAACATCACTTTAACTGTTTTCTAAGGGACTTTGTTCCTCTTGCTCTAGTTTGAATATTGTTTAATGAGGATGTGTTGTGCCAATACTTTCTAGCACTATAGTTATCATAGTACCTAAGGTTCTTCTTCTTGTGAAAAATAACTCGTTTGTCTTACACTTTCGTAATCTTCAAATGAACCTTGTTTCCACAAAGAAAAATAGGAATGTTCTCACAAACTCTGCAAATATCCTTCTGTTAAGTTGGGACATTCTTGTAAGTTAAATGAGAAGTAATATCAAACATGATAACTACACACTACTCATGAATTTAGTAACCATCCTTGAGGTGACCAAACTTATCTTTCCTAGTAGTGTCCCAACAATAAAAATCAACTTCCCACAGTTTAAAAAGAATAAAGAGCACAACTCTCACATAGGCTATAAACAAGGATGAATTAATGCCTAGATTAACTTCAATTATCTCAAATTTAGGTGCAACGGATTAATGAACCTCTTTCTAATTATAAGAAGACTCATTATTGGTCCAATTTCACACAACAATGGTGTCTTCTTCCATGAACTACATTTGCATCTATATTGCTTGTGTACTTACACAATTCCATTGCCATTGACCATACTAGAATTAATCGAGAGTCAATTAGAGATAATATCATATATTTCCAAGTAGAAACCAAGTGAATCATTCTCACTAAGTGATCTAAAAATGAAGAAGACTTGTATTTCTTGAAAATATTTGCAAGTTAAATTTTATGTGTTAAAAGCAAATGGATCAACTTTGCAAACACATATTTAAAAGGATTTACTCATTCAAGATGCATATAAATAGCAGCATAATCAATGAACATAAAACACATAACACATAAAATGATAAAGGAGTTCACCCCTCTCTTGGGCTACATCTCCTGGTCCAGTTTCCAATGGATCATTAGTATTATTTTCTCAAAGTGCTAAAAAATGTGCTTTACAATGCTCAAAATGACCAATAGACTGCTCCAATGGCTTCAGAACGTCCAAAAACCCCTAGCTGGGCTTTTTCGGCACCTCATTTGGCCAAAAAATGAAGAAGATAAGCTTCCTTGAAGTCTCCCCTTCAAGCTTGCTATCTCTGCATCGACAAAATGCACCTCCTCTAGCTCAACCTAGCCCACACACAATTTAAAGTGTAAAAACTTGGAATCGAGCACAACCACACAACCGATCCAAACTGTCGATCCGTTACGTGTTGGCCCTAACCACCAAGGCCCGTGGGCACATGGCAGTCATATGATCGCGCGCCAACACAACAGGGTTGAATGTTACACAACCGTCAGAACCGTATGTCAAACTCGCGCGCATGTATAGTGGTCACATGGTATGCTAAACTGAAAACATATAACAAACGGTTATATAATATGGTTACGGTGATAACCACCGTAGCGCTGGTCACATACAATATAACACATGACCATGGGTCGGGGCTTAGCCCTGGCCCGCTCCATGCCCAAATGCACATTATAACAATGTTAAATATAATATTTGGAACATATATAACAAGGAACATGCGTGGGCGCGCCGGCTGGGCGGTCTTTCCCAAAGCTTTACCTTGCTCGGAGGTCACGGGGTCAACTCCTGCTGAGTGCAAAGGTTTTTAACAAATAAACAAGTGACACGTGGTGGCCTTCGATTGTGCCACGTGTCGCATTCCCATTCGCTGCCAAAAACACGTCATATGCCAACTTCCCAATAACTGTCTTCCACGTCAGTGTACGGCCTGCCACATCATCCGTATGGTCTACCACGTCATCGTCCGTACAGACTGTACAGTCAACATCCCTTTTTTACCTGTTTTCCATTTTGAATAGAACGCGATATCTCTCTCTCTTGACGTCCGTTTGAACCCAAACAAGTTGCATTGGGTTTGCAACGACGAGGCCTACACTCTCGTACGATTTGAAGTGATTCCAAACACTTTGAATTTTTGAGCAAAATTTGATCCCCTGATCACACCTCCCCATTGGAAAGATTTTGGACCTCCAAAAGACTATATTCAGTCTATGTGAAGATGAGGGTATAGTTCCCTCACCCTTCCAACCTCAATCCACTTGGCTTTGCTTGGATTTGTACCGTTAAGACCAACTCAAAGATACTCCACATTTCCTCGTTTTGAAGTTCACATTCTCCTTTCAAGAATGGTGTCTTCATGCAGTTCTGTAAGATATTCTGGGGAAAAATCATCTATAGAAGGAATATGAACATGCTCTCCATGATCATCAATCAACGGAGGCTCATACAATTTCAAATTCTCAACATTAACAACTGCATACATTTGCATATAAGGAGGCAAATCTAAACGAAAGGCATTGTTACCAATCTTGTCGATAATCTTGAAAGGACCATATCGAATCAGTTTCAATTTTTTAACTTCTCCTTTAAGTCTCTCCTTATTGATGTAAAGCCAAACTTCATCTCCAACTTGGAAACTGTGATCAACATGATGCTTGTCATGTCTCGTCTTGTACTTGGCTTGACTCTTTTCCAACTGCTCTTGCACCACTTGATGTATTGACTGAATTTGTTCAATGAACTTTTCTGCCCTATCAATGTCATATTGACCGTCGATAGCAATATCCTTCCCAAAGATAAAATTTAAAGGAGATTTGGGCAAATATCCAAAACATGCTTCAAATGGCAACGTTTGAGTCGAAGAGTGCTTAGCTCGATTGTAAGCATGTTGAATGTAGTGTAAATGCTCATCCCAAAGTTTAGGATGCTTACTACAATAAGCACGAAGAAGATGCACCATTGCTCGATTTACCACCTCTGTTTGACCATTTGTTTGTGGATGAAAAGCTGTGCTGTTTTTAAGTTTGGTGTCCATGAGTGCCCGTAAACTCGTCCAAAAACTTCCAACAAATCGAGAATCTCGATCAGAAATAATGGATTTAGGAAATCCAAAATGTACCCAAACATTTTGAAAGAACATTTGTGCCATTTGTTCAGCTGTAACCTGCTTTGTACAAGGCATCAAAATACACATTTTTCTAAAATGATCAACCACAACATAAAAATAATCATGATTTCATCTAGACATAGGTAAACCACCTACAAAATCCATGGAAATACTTTCCCACGGTCGAGAAGGAATCGGAAGTGGAGTATACAAACCCAACTTTCGATTACTAGGTTTACTTGTGGCACATAACAAACATCCTCGAACATATCTTGAAACACTTTCATTCATTTTAGGCCAGTAGTAGTATCTTTGCAAATTAGCCACTGTCTTGCCTACACCAAAATGACCAGCAATAAGAGAAGAATGCACTTCTCTTATAATGTTGATTCTTTCCCCCTGTGGAATACACAACTTGCCAAGATGATACAAAAGATTATCATGCACATGGTAATCCAATTCCTCAACATGGTTAGAGTGGCACAAAGTTTTGTATACTTCTTTGAAATCAGTATCCAAAGCATATTGCTCAACATAACTTGCATGATAGGACTATGCTTAAGAATAACTGAAGCACTAATAATAGGCCTTGAAAGCATATCAACGACTTTGTTATAAATGCCCTTCTTATACCTAATAACCAAGTGGAATTGTTGAAGAAAACCCATCCATCTGAAGTGCCTAGCTTGCTGTAGCTTTGTCTGTGATTGTAAGTATTGCAGTGGTTGATGATCGGTGTGAACAATAGTTTATTTTCCCAACAAATAATGTTTCCATTTTTTCACACTTTGTACCAATGCATACAATTCCTTATCATAAGTAGGATAGTTAATCATGGCACCATTAAAAATCTCAGAATGAAAACAAATAATCTTACCATGCTGTAGCAAAACTGCTCCCATTGCATAATTGCTTGCATTTGTTTGGATTTCAAAAGGTTGTCTTAAATTTGGAAGTGCAAGAACAGGTGTTGAACTGATCTTCTCTTTCAAAGTATCAGAAGCCTTATGTTTCTTGCCTCCCCATTGAAAAACTTTCTTGACACTTGTCACTGTATGTAATGGAGCTGCAATGGAAGAAAAGTTAGCAATAAACTTCCTCCAATATTGGGCCGCTCCCAAAAAACTTCTTACCTCTATCACATTGCTGGGCTTGGGCCATTCCAATATGACTTTGACCTTGGAGGGATCAATTTTTAATTCACCTCCACCAACAATATGCCCTAAGTAAATAAGTGAAATCTTTCCAAATTCACATTTGGACAACTTCAAAAACAATTTTTCTTTTCTCAAAACATCCAAAACTTGTTTCACATGTTTAACATGCTCTTCACGAGATTTGTTAAAGATCAAAATATCATCAAAGTAGAAAATAACACAATCATCCAGAAAAGGCCTTAAGACATGATTCATAACTCTCATGAAAGTAGCAGGTGCATTGCAAAGTCCAAAAGGAATTACCATCCATTCAAACAAACCTTGCTTAGTTTTGAAAGTTGTCTTCCATGTGTCTCCCTCGGCAATCCTGATCTGATGATATCCGCTTCTTAAATCTAACTTAGTAAAATATTTAGCATCTTTTAATTGATCAAGCAAATCATCGATTCTAGGAAGAGTATAACGATTCTTTACTGTAATTTTGTTCAAAGCCTTGAAATCAACACACATACGCCAGGTACCATCTTTCTTTGGCACTAACACAATTGGAGATCCACATGGCGATGAGCTAGGTACAATAACCCCTTTGTCGAGAAACTCTTGGATTTGTTTTTTAATCTCAGCATTTTTCATAACTGACATTCTGTACATACCAATGTTTGGAAGAGGACAATCTTGTTGCAATTGAATTTCATGTTGGATTCCCCTTTTCGGAGGTAACCCCTTTGGTTCTTTAAAAATTTCATCATATTGATTAACAACCTCATATAGATCGGATTTCAACTTTGTATCACAACCTTGAAATGCTTCATTTTCAATATCATCTTTGGGTTTAATCATTAAGAGAACAAAATTATTACTAGCATTGACTAATCTCTTCATTTGTCCCGCATTTACAAGTGATAAATTCATCTTCTTTGTATGGGCTCTAACAATGTACTCAACTCCATTCTTAAACAAATGATACTTATTCTCATGACGATAAAAAATAACTTTCCTATCATATAAATATGGGCTTCCCAACACAATACCACATATATCCAATGGAATAACATCAAGCTCTACCTCATCAACGAAATTTGCAGTGATAACAAACCTAAGTTTACACCTTCTTGTTACTTGTAACTTAGCATTATCATATATCCAACCAAGAGGGTATGGCTTAGGATGTGGAATTGTTTTCAACTTTAATTTCTTAACAGTTTCTTCAGAAATAAGGTTTGCTTGAGATCCTGTATCAAATAGAGTATCTATCTTAGTATGCTTTGAAACAACCCTTATGTGAAAAAGTTCAATTCTCTTGTTTTCTTGTCGAGTTACATTGATATTATTGTTACTTGAAGAACTAGTATTTGCAATAGAACCATTACCTTGATAACCCATAGCTGTGATCTTTGTTTCATCACCTGAATCAGAACCTAAATCATGTTGTACGGTTGCAGTAGTCTTTGACTTCCCTTTGTCGTTGTTGCCAAACATTTTGAGTCTTCTTTCAGGATGAAGTTTCCAACAATGGTCTTCATCATGGCCATCTTTTGAACAATGTTTTCATGTGAATTTTTCTCCCTCTTTCTTAACAACAACAATATTTTTGCCATTGCCCTTGAACTTCTTCTTTCCTTTATATCCATGGCTGAAAGGCTTCTTGTTACCCTCATGAGTGTCGTTCCTTCCTCTTTCTTCCAAATGAGTAGCCTGAACACAAACTTCATCTAGATTTGAAGGATTAAACATGAGTATAGTATGTCTCAAATAACTATGTAAAGCTCCAATGTATTTGAGTA
>ML784477.1:160634-171796 GCA_009831015.1 Picea engelmannii
TCTAGATTTGAAGGATTAAACATGAGTATAGTATGTCTCAAATAACTATGTAAAGCTCCAATGTATTTGAGTAAAGTTTCTTGAGAAGAAAAATCTACTCCCAAAACCAAATCTCTTCTCCTAAATTCTTGAGTAAAGCTTTGTACATTATGTCCTTTAGCTTGTCTAAATTTTTTCCAATCCATAGTAGCCTTTTGCTTATATGCCAATGGGTAAAATTGTCTTTTAATTGCAACAATAAAATCATTCCAAGAGGTTAAAATTTTACCATGCTTCTTCATGTCCTCCTGAGTCTTCGATTCCCACCAAATGAGTGTTGCACTATCCAATCTTAAAGAAGCAAGCTGAATTTTGGTTTCATCATCTTGAATTTTTTGTATCCTACAATACACCTCAATCTGACATATCCAATTATCTAATTTCTCAGCATTAACTTCTCCATTGTATATTGGCAATTTGAATTTAATATCAAGATTTAATGAAGGAATTTGCGAAGAAGTTTTACCATGTCCCTTTGGAGAATTCGGAAGAGGTCTTGAATTGGTAGAAGAAGATGATGATGGAGGAGAGGGTGGTGGAGAGGCACCATTCCCTCCATTTCCATTTGGAGTTTTGTCACCACTGTCTCCCTTATGCTTTGAAGGGTTGGAGCCTTCACCTTGCAACCTTATATTCCTTTCTAGAAAGATATTCATCATCTCTCTCATTTCCATGACAGCCTTTCTGAGATCTTCATCTTCTACAGGAACATGTTCATGACTCTCTTCATGAGCCATACTTGGTGAATGCCTCCTTGAAACTTGTGGTGATGGAATATGTTTCCTCCTTGAAGGATGAGAACTTGGCTCTACAAGTTGACCTTATCCTCTTGTGAGCTTCAACCTTGTGAGCATCAGAAAACAAAACACTTGCAAATAATCAAGTCTTCAAAAACCTAGTGCTTTGATACCAACTTGATCTAAAAATGAAGAAGACTTGTATTTCTTGAAAATATTTGCAAGTTAAATTTTATGTGTTAAAAGAAAATGGATCAACTTTGCAAGCACATCTTTAATAGGATTTACTCATTCAAGATGCATCTAAACAACAACATAATCAATGAACATAAAACACATAACACAACAAATGATAAAGGAGTTCACCCCTCTCTTGGGCTACATCTCCTGGTCCAGCTTCCAATGGATCATTAGTATTATTTTCTCAAAGTGATCAAAAATGTGCTTTACAATGCTCAAAATGACCAATAGACTACTCCAATGGCTTCAGAATTTCCAAAAACCCCTAGCTGGGCTTTTTCGGCACCTTGTTTGGCCAAAAAATGAAGAAGATAGGCTTCCTTGAAGTCTCCCCTTCAAGCTTGTTGTCTTTGCATCTACAAAATGCACCTCCTCTGGCTCAACCTAGCCCACACGCAATTTAAAGCGTAAAAACTTGGAACCAGGCACAACCGCACAACCGGTCCAAACTGTTGATCCGTTACGCGTTGGCCCTAACCACCAAGGCCCGTGGGCACATGGTAGTCATATGACCGCGCGCCAACACAACAGGGCTGAATGTTACACAACCGTCACAACCATATGTCAAACCCGCGCGCATGTATAGTGGTCACATGATATGCCAAACCACAAATGTATAACAAATGGTTATACAATATGGTTACCGTGGTAACCACCGTAGCGCTGGTTGCATACAATATAACACATGACCATGGGTCGGGGCTTAGCCCCGGCCCGGACCACGCCCAAATGCACATTATAACAATGTTAAATATAATATTTGGAACATATATAACAAGGAAAATGCATGGGCGCGCCAGTTGGGCAGCCTTTCCCAAAGCTTTACCCTTCCCGGAGGTCACGAGGTCGACTCCTGCTGAGTGCAAAGGTTTTTAACAAATAAACAAGTGACACGTGGCGACCTTCGATTGGGCCACGTGTCGCATTCCCATTTTCTGCCAAAAACACGTCATATGCCAACTGCCCAATAAATGTATGCCACATCAGCGTACGACCTACCATGTCATCTGTATGATCTACCACATCATCATCCGTACGGACTGTACAGTTAGCATCCCTTTTTTGCCTGTTTTCCATTTTGAACGTAACGCGATATCTCTCGCTCCCGACGTCTGTTTGAACCCAAATGAGTTGCGTTGGGTTTGCAACGACGAGGCCTACGCTCTCGTCCGATTTGAAGCGATTCCGAACACTTTGAATTTTTGAGCAAAATTTGATCCCTTGATCACTAAGATTCCCAACTACCATATGAAATTCTAAAATTGTGTACAACCTGTATAGTCACGTACATCTTTTGGGAAGCAAAAAACATCCTAGAAATAAGAATTCAACCAAGCAATATTTAAATCGACCTGTGACAGAGGTGAATCAACCTAGGTAAGAAGGAATTTGAATCAGGAAGAATAAATTCAACTCAAAGAGAGAGAGAGAGAGAGAGAGAGAGAGAGAGAGCATGTGTCTCTAAGGAAAGATAAAATTTCCCAGGAAGGTAGAAAAATGGTCTCAATAATTCTTTCTAGCTGGTAATGAGGAACATAATTATAATTTTATTTAAGCAATTGCAACAACCAAGAAATGAGGGTCATTGATCTCCCATATGCAATAAATGAACAATCTAATTTTTTTTTATATTGGGTTCCAATGCTTTAGTAAATTGAAGTGACCTGGTCTTGGTTATGGAGTGGTCATAATTGGAAGGCCTTACATTGGTTCAACAAGATATAGTTCTCATGTTGGGATACTAAGCCGTTAATTGAGTAAGGGACTAACTAATTGATAGAAACAATGATGATTATTGGGACTTAAATCACATGCAATTTAATCTTAATCCACAACATATTGTTCATCCCTCAAAACTGAGAACACACATCACTCAAATTGCAATGGCCAATAATTTGTATGGATAAAATTAACTACATTGTTTAAACCATGAATATGTAGAATTAAATTAAGTTCTATCACACAAATACAATCAAACTCATAATTGACATAAATATTTTACCTTGGAAACCCAAATGGGAAAACCAACTTCAAATGAGGTCTTAGTTTTCATTTCGACAATCTCTACTACAATGTAGCTCTTGGTTCTTTTTGCATCTTCCTCTCTTGGCCAAAAGACCCTTTGAGAGTGAAATTGCATGAGGAAATAAGGGGATCTAGAGTAATGGGAAGGCCAACAAGATGACCTTTCGTTTCCCATTTCTTGGTCTATTATCTCCTATATTATTCTTTTTTATTTTCATTTAATTCTCTCTCTTTTTTGTCTTAATCATTTTTTTACAATTGCATTGTTTCCCATAGTTTATCTAACTTCATAGATTTTTAGTTTGGTTTGTACGTACTGAGTGTTGAGATTTGGGTACCTTGGAAAGTGCCCCCCTTGTGGTTGTGGGTCTCTAACCACAAGAGGGAAATATTTGACCCATTGTTCCTTATGCTTTATGTCTAATTTCACTTTGAGATTTTCCTAAGTCAAAAGGGTGAAATTTGTCACTTGAGTGAAAAGTGATTATTAATTCACTTTGTGGGTGAATTGAGGGACATAAAGTGAACTATGGAAACTTAACCCAAAGTGGGTTTTGAGTTGAGATTATTTTTGGGAGATCTCAACCTTTGATTAGAGATGGGATGGGATGATCTCATCCATCCATCTGTAGGTTTTATTATGAATTGTATAAGAAGGGTGCATAGGGATTTTGGAGGCTTATTCACTTGTATGTTCACCAAGAGAGTTTGGAGAAGGGAAAGAGGAGGAGAATGGAAGGATTGGGAGAGGAGATCTTGGTAGCCTCCATCCATGGAGGAACTATGAAATATTAGACCCTTGTTTATTTATTGTGATCAATATTGCTTGGAGGAGGAGGCACATGTGGAGGAGGGTGCATCACTTGTAGGTAATAGAAGGACTTTTTCTATTTCAGATATGTTTGGCTCATATTGGAGGAGACACACAAGAGAATATTTGTGTGGAAGATATTCTTCATTGGGTCAAAGAGGAAGGAGGGTGCATCACTTTAGTGGATAGAGAAACAAGGGAAGAGGGCACACTAAGCTTGAGCACATTTGTCTTCTTGGAACTCTAAAGCTTCTCGTGAGGAGTTTCTATTGTATCAGGTTCCATTGTATTAGGTTACTTGTTGTATTCACTTCTTAAAATCATCATTATATATACTTTCATTCTAAACTGGTTTTCCCCGCTGGGGGGGGGGGGTTATCCAGGGTCATGTTGACCAAAAATACTTGTGTTCATTCCATGCATTCTTAGAGTATAAATCATCTTGTTAAAGTTGTAAATATCTAGAGGAGTGTTATTTGTTTTGAGTATATTGCATGTGCTAATCATTGGTATGAAAAACACTTTCAAGGGAACCTCAAAAGGACACTTAACCAAAAAAATTATCAGCAGAAAGTAACCAAACTGTTTGCTATCCTAAAAGGAAGCAAAGGACAGTTTTGGAAATTCAAACTTAGAGCTAAATTTTGGTCAAAGACATACCATATTTAGCAGCCTGATAGTACCTCGTCTCTCTACATGGTATCCGATCCCTTGGTGGAAAGGACTTGCTGATTTTTGGGAGCATATAGTTGGTAGTTTTGGGACAACTTGTTAGCATATTTTTGGACATCTTGTTGGAAGAGTTTGTGGACAGCTTGTGGGAATATTTGGTGGAAAACCTGTATGACTTTTTTCAACTACTTTTCACACCTATTTGGACAGGAGTGAGATTGTATTTTACAACCTCTTTTCACACCTATTTACTAGGAGTGAGGTTGTGTTGTTACTGCCTCTTTTCACAACTATGTTGACATGAGTGAGGAATTTCTCTTGTGAATTTTTAGCATCAATGTGATATTTGGTGGACAACCATGTTGGTGTCCCATATGCTGGCAAAATATAGGCTAGACGGAGCTAGAAACTGGTCCCCTTGGAAGACCAGGATCACGTTTTCCTTAGAGGACCTTGAACTATGGGATATAGTTCATACTCCCATTGTTGTTCCTCCTGTCACTACTCCCGTGTTGGTGGCGGAGTTCATGAAGAAGAACAACAAGGCGAAAAGGAATATTTGTGACAGGGTGAGAGACCATGTCATTCCATATTTGACTGGTAAAGACTATGCATTTGAGATGTGGGATTCTTTATGAAATCTTTACCAGAGTTCAAATCAGAATGAGAAGGTGGTTCTGCAGGACAAGCTCATGAGCATTCAGATGCTTGATTCTGAGTCGGTTACATAATTCCTAGGTAGATTCACTGAGATCAGAGATGAGCTTGCAACCGTCGGAGAGAAATTGGACACATAATTGATGGTGAGGACAACTTTAAACAAATTTTCCAAACCATAGGGTCCATTTGTTCGAGGCATTGTTTCCCGAGAGCTTATACCTACTTGGGAGGGAACTTGGGATGATTTCGTACATGAGGATATGAGACTCACCTCAGATACTTCTGTACAACAATGGACACCTTAGGGTGATGAGGATATTGCTCTTTGGACAAAGGGAAAGAAGAATCTTGACAAGGGTGCTCGACAAGGTCCCAATTTTGGGGCCAAGTCACAAGGAGAGAGACATGAGAACAATGAGATGCTTTTATTGTGGAGAGATGGGTCACTATGTAGGATAGTGTCCCAGGAAGAAGAAGAAGAAGCAACAAGATGATACTGCAATGACAACAGAGGAGGTTGAGTTCACAACTCAGTTTATGAAGGAGTGTGCATTCATCAGTTGTTGTTCAGTTGGTGCACCATCCAGCATCAAGTGGGGAGACAGAGTTGAGGAGAACCTATGGAATCATAATAGTGATTCAAAGGGATCTCAGACTCAGGGTTCATGGACACCATCTTTAGGGGTGACTGGTCCACCCGGGATAACTTCAGTTTCAAAGTTTTCAAGACAGAGGGTTGGTGCAGGGGCTTCAGAGAATCAGATATTGATGAGGAGGAGAAACATGGCACCACATAGGATTGAGCCTCACTTGGCTACAGAGATGGGAAGATCAGGTTCAGGTTCCACTTCAGGCAAAAGTCACTTGGTGAGAGGCCAAGTTAAGGATCTTGGTGAGATGCCAAGATCCAAATAATATTGGTGAGATACCAAGAGGGGGAGACTCTTGGTTAGATTCCAATAGAGTGACTCTTGGTGATATGCCAAGAGTAGTGACCATTGGTGATATGCCAGGACGTAGAAATCCTTGGTGGGAGAGCAAGGTTGAGATATTTGGTGTGATGCCAAGATCTAGTTGATCTTGTATAGGTGGAGATACACTTCCATCTATAGATCAAGGAGGTTGATCAGATCTGTGTCAGAGACCACTTTTTATGATCAGGGTACAACCATACTCACCGAGTATTTTCCAATAGGAAACCATGTCCACTATAGGGATGAGATTGGGGGTAGTGGCACTTTCCTTGGTAAGAGGGAGTGTTGAGATTTGGGTACCTTGGAAAGTGGTCCCCTTGTGGTTGTGGGTCTCTAACCACAAGAGGGAAATATTTGACCCATTGTGCCTTATAATTTATGTCTAATTTCACTTTGACATTTTCCTAAGTCAAAAGGGTGAAATTTTTCACTTGAGTGAAAAGTGACTATTAATTCACTTTGTGGGTGAATTGAGGGACATAAAGTGAACTATGGAAACTTAACCCAAAGTGGGGTTTGAGTTGAGATTATTTTTGGAAGATCTCAAAATTTGATTAGAGATGGGATGGGATGATCTCATCCATCCATCCATCTTTAGGTTTCCTTATGAATTCTATAAGAAGGGCGCATAGGGAATTTGGAGGCTTATTCACTTGTATGTTCACCAAGAGAGTTTGGATAAGGGTAAGAGGATGAGAATGGAAGAATTGGGAGAGAACATATTGGGCACCTCCATCCATGGAGGATCTATTATAGCTTAGACCCTTTTTTATTTATGGTGATCAATATTGATTGGAGGAGGGTGCACATGTGGAGGAGGGCACACCACTAGCAGGTAATATAAGGACTTGTGCTATTTTAAATATGTTTGGATCATGTTGGAGGAGACACAGAAGATCATATTTGTGTGGAAGGAATTCTTCATTGGGTCAAATAGGAAGGAGGGTGCATCACTTCATTGGATAGAGAAACAAGGGAAGCGGGCACACTAAGCTTGAGCACATTTCTCTTCTTGGAAATCCAAAGCTTCTCGTGAGGATTTTCTATTGTATCAAGTTCCATTGTATTAGCTTACTTGTTGTATTCACTTCTTAAAATCATCATTATATATAATTTCATTCTAAACTGGTTTTCCATTGGGGTGGGGGGGGTTATCTAGGGTCATGTTGACCAAAAATACTTTTGTTAATTTCATGCACTCTTAGAGTATAGATCAACTTGTTAAAGTTGTAAATATCAAGAGAAGTGTTATTTGTTTTGAGTATATTGTGTGTGCTAATCATTGGTATGAAAAAGACTTGCAAGGGAACCTCAAAAGGACACTTAACCACAAAACTTATCAATAGAAAGTAACCCAACTATTTGTTGTCCTAAAAGGAAACAAAGGACAGTTTTGGAAAGTCAAACTTAGAGATAAATTTTGGTCAAAGACAGACCATATTTAGTAGCCTGATAGTACCTCGTCTCTCTACACTGAGTATTACAACCTTAATTTGGTTTGGATCCATTTCATAGCACACCTTTCCATTGGAAGAATTTTTTTTCTCTAAAATCTCAAAGGAAACCAATCTTGATCAATGTACCTTCCATCTACTTCTCTAGAACATGGCTCTAACTCTGGCTCTTGGCTCTAGATCATGCCTCTAGCTACTAGATCTAAACCTAGGTATGGCTCTATCTCTAGTTCTCGTCTCCCTTGTTCTTGCAATGTAGAAGTCTTCTCACTAAATCTCAATGTTGAGTGATCTCTAGATACAAACTTTGCAATCAACATTCATTCCCATATTTCTCAGAATTGGATATGGTCCAACTTGGTAGTCAATGAATCCAAGTCGAATGTCGGTCTTCTTGTGAAATGTGACCCCAACAAGCCATACCATCATGTTAATAGGTTGTGTGGCTACTTTCTTCTAATATGACCAATTACTTCCTTGCATGGAAACAATTATCTACAACCACATCAATTGAATGATCATATTTCATATCCAAACATGCTAGTTGTAAGATTCTTTTTCATTAGTAATCTGGTCCATCCACTAGTGATTCATTCTTCAAATAGCTTGTAATGAAAGAGATGTCGGCCCATGATTGAGCTCCTTCTTTGACCTCTCCTTCTTCCATTAAACAACTACTTTCTTCATTGGTGAGGCTTACCTCTTGTGATACTGCAACTCCTTGGACAACTTCTTCTCCTTGGGATGGATATGAAAGGAAATTTTCATCCTCTTTACTCTTCTGAACTCTCAACACTATTCTCTTGGCTATGTATTTTTTTGGGTGAATCTCTTGATGAAGTCACCAAAACATATTTTCTCAATGTCCACTTGACTTGTAGTGGTGGAAAAATTTCTTGTTGCCACTATAGGGATTGCCTAACATCTCCTCCTCTCCATGTGCCTCTGAGTTTGTTGTTGGATTTGGGAAGTCTTATTTCCATTCTTCCTATGAAACCAATCAAGCTTGCAACATGTGGCTTGATTCTCCCATAAATATGGTTCATGATGGCCTTTCTTCCCACAAAAAGAGCATACCTTTGAGTACCAACAATTGGGAGTGTTATGACCTTTCTTCCTACAACAATGAAAAATGAGGAATGTCTTGTTTGATGCGTCTCTCTTGGTATTATCCTCCTTCTTTCCCTAGGTGATTGGCTTGCTAATTCTTCTGAGTGGTAGTGCAAGAAGAGTCTTTGAGCTCTTCTCATCACTTCCCTTTTGTAATCCACCACAACAAGGATAAGGTAGTAGTGGGATTCCACCTTCATGTGTTGTTTCTCTTTCTTATGATGAACAAGAAAACTCTATCATGTATTTAACATTCACAAAAGTGGTCTTTATGGTCATGCGATTTTCCCCTCTACCATCGATAGAACTTGGCTTATTCACCGAAATCACCTCCTCCACCTATGCCTTCATACTTGACCCTAGGTTTAGCTACAATGGGGCTTAGGATTCCTTTTCTTCTCTCGCATAGCCCTTTTCCATCATAGCACATCTACATTTACAGTTTGGAAACAATACCTATGGTTTTATTTTCAAAATCACCCAAGTTATCTTGAGAAAATTCCAAGGAAGGTGAGCTTACCAGAGTTGTCTCGGTCATGGTGTTAAATGAGACAGTGGAAATGGAAGGTGGAATTTCTTCCCATTGCTCTTGGATAGTTTCTTGGAGCTTTGTTAAGGTGTCCTCCTTCTCTACCAACTCTTATTTCAACTGAGCCATTATTTGAGTTATCCTATCTTCTTGTTATTTATCCAACTAGATGACTTTCTCTCCTAAGTGTACAAGCTAAACTCTATGCTTTTCCCAATTTTCCATGATTGTGGTGAGGGAGTCTTGGAATTCATTAAATTTATTCTTTCTGAATGGAATCAGTTTGAAAAAGGTATCAAGAATATTTTCCAACTCTTCCATCCTCCGATCATACATCCAAATATTCTCCTTCAAGCATTTATTCTCTTCTTAAAGTTGAACATTGTTGGCCTACAAGTATTCCAACCTTTCTCTTTTTTCTTTGCCCTTGTTAAATCTATTCTCTCTTCAAAGTATGAAACGTTTTTTCATGATCAAGGATTCAATTGATCTAATACCTTATGATTAGTAAATGAGGGACTTATATCCCACTCACTTCACCAACACTAATACCTTGTGGAAATAAGTTCTAATATATTTTCCTTGTTTTGTACCAATATCTTTGTTCTCAAAATAGAGACAAGACTTATGTTCTCTATGTTACCTCTTCCTATACAATGAAATATGTTCTTTCAATGGCTGCAAGACCGATAATATGCCTACCAAAGGCCCATTGTTGTTTTTTCTAAATTGCACACAAAAACTAACAACAAAAATCTATGTTCACTATCCTTTAGTATGCATATGAGGATGGTTTTGTTTTAACTCTTTATAATGTTAAGGAAGTTACCAAATTAGTGATGGTGTATTAAAGGATTGAAGGCTTTAGTTCTTTCATGTTACCTCATATTTTCCATGATCTATCACTATGATTCAAACTAAGTGACACCCACTCCAACTAAGTATGTGAAAAACTCCATCAAGGATTCAATCCAAGTTCTCACATGTATCATGGGGATATGAACATGCAATTGTTTATTCAACTTCTAGTAGCTTATCCTTTATATATCATTACTTTATCCAATGTCCAACGAACTCAATTCCTCCTACTCTATTTTGAAGACTATTTAATGAGATTGTGTTGTGCCAATACATTCCAACACTCTAGTTCTTGTAGTATTGAAGATTCTTCTTCCTGTGAAAAACAACTTGATTGGATTACATCTGCCTATTCTTCAAATGAACATTGTTTCCACAAAGAACAATAGGAATGTTCTCACACACCCCGCAAAGTTCCTTCTGTTAAGTTGGGACATTCTTGTAAGTCAAGTGAGTAGTAATATCAAACATGATAACTACTTATTACCCATGAATGTAATAACCATCCTTGAGGCCACCAAACTTCTCTTTTCCAATAGTGTCCCAACAATAAAAACAATCTTTCCATAGTTTAAAAAGAATCAAGAGTGCAACTCTCACATAGGTTGTAAATAAGGGAAAATTAATTCCTACATAACTTCAATTATCTCAAATTTAGGTGCAACAACTTGATGAAACTCCTTCTAATTAGAAGAATACTCATTGTTGGTCCAATTTCACACAGTAATGGTGTATGCTCCATGAACTACATTTGCATCTATATTTCCCATGCATTTACACAATTCCACTACCATAAGCCATACTGCACTGAATGCAGAGTCAATTAGAGATAATACCATTGATTTCCAGGTAGAAACCAATTGAATTGATCTCACTAAGATTCCTAACAACTAGATGACATTCTACAACCACATACGATCCATGCATCCACGATAATTCTGTGTATTTCCTTTGGGAAGTAGAAAATTCCCCAACAAGAAGAATTTGACCAGGAAAGATCTAAATCAACCCAGGAAAGAGATAAATCAACCCAAGTGAAATGGAATTTGATTT
>ML784477.1:171911-189441 GCA_009831015.1 Picea engelmannii
AGTGAGAGAGAGAGAGAGAGAGAGAGAGAGAGAGAGAGAGAGAGCATATAGCTCCGAGGAAAGAGAAAGTTTCCCAAGTAGGTGTTATGGGATTTTTCCCTTGTGACCTTGGGTCATGTCACAATAGAGTGAGACCATATGTAAAAGGTAGAACCTACCCTCACACACAACAATGCTATAAGAAAATAACTATTTTGAGGAGAGAAGTAGAGGAGGAGAGGAGGATAGGCCTCCCACCTTGTATCCTACATATGATGTCGATCCTCACTCTCCACCTTTGATTTTTCTCCTGATCTCTACCAGTATCAACCTACAAAAGGGAGACCAAGTTTATGCTACAACAAGGTAGTTATGAATTCAAATCATACATATAATGTGGAAAAATTCAAGTATATGAAGCAACATAACATATATCAATAGATTGAATCAATTTACACATGTATGGAGGGAAATAGATCTCTTTTATTGAAAATAATATAAGTAGGTAGTTACAACCTGACTCTAACCACATGCACTGCCTCGACACTAAACAACCAGGTTCCTCCACTGATCCTTCAAGCATCAACTAAAAAATATGGGCCTTCCTCAGATGACTCAGAAGGGATAGGAACATACCCTACAACCAAATATGTGAGAGGAAGGAATGTTGGAAAACAAGTTCCAAATCAAGGGGATGCTACTTAAAGGATCAAGGAAAATAGGGAAGCTTGCAAAATTTTCAACATAATATTTCACCTAGGTTGTCCTCCTTCATCCATGACCTCATAGGTTCCTTTATACCATCCTAAAGGGGTTGAGGTGGTTGAATTACGTTGTATACGAGCCAAGGGAAGTTTGGGAATGAGCCCAACATAATACTCTGCCAAAAAATGTGGAATATTTATTTTTTCATATTTTTTTAGGGAATCCGCAAATTGCAAACTAGCAAGGCATGAACATTTGCGTTTTTCACATGGGTGACTCGCGAATGGAAACAAAAATATTATTTTTTAAGTGATTTTCATGAAGAATGATGGGATTTAAGTTTCCAAGCTAGGGAAAAGGGCTTAATCATATCACAAATGCAATTGATGTGGTAAATTATGGTATAACAAATTCCCCCTAATGTGTGAGGTGAAAAGAGAAACTGATGACCAAAATACATTATAACTCTAAGAGGTGAGGACGGATTGAAGTAGATCTAATGAAATTTACCGAACAAGTGATCCAAGAACAAAAAATGTCAGCAAAGATCAAGTAAGAGTATTATCTTCTTGAGTCGAGCATGCCCATGCTCATGAGTGATATAATCATGGATGCCAAATCAAGTACACTGCGGATCCATGACATATATGAAAGTATGACTGATGTCCATGGCCATGAACAATACACAGTGGTTCCATGTGATATATAAAAATTAGAAATCATGGCCATGAGGAATACATAGTGGATCCATGTAAAAGTAGATCATAGCCACAAATTAATACACAATGGAGCTATGTATCAAAATAAAAACATAGGATATATGGAAACAATGAAGTGAACACACAGATTCTATGAAAGTACAAATGTCTATGGGGTGGTACACTCAATATATGTCGAGTAGGAGAACAAAATATTTGATGCTCGTACTTCAACTGAAGTCTTCAAAACGATCAGTCGTGGTATGAGTCTAGACCATGTGAATAGACGTGTTGGGGTCAAACATAGTGAGACACCATTTGATTATCGGTCATTGATGTATACTATTGAAAAATGTGAGATGACTCACTAATGATGATAATGGGCGTCAAGGTACCATGGTACAATCTAACAAGTGTGAATAAGTGAGCTAGTGTTGAACACCTAGTAGAATCTAGCGACCAAGGGACATTGATGAATTCCCACTGTCCATAGTGAGGGAACCTACCACTGATGATTCCAAGCCCCAAGGTACCAAACATGACTCTATATCCCTTTCCTAGATTAAGATGTGCTGAAGTAGATAGGAAGAGATCTGCTGGAAGGAAGGCATTAAGGCATCTTCCATCATCCAACACGAGGGGTAGTAGAAGGCCAAATATTTGGAAGGAATCAGACGAACAGATTGTAAGGACCACACTAAGGTACAACTCCAACATGAACCAGATGGAATAGCGCACAACAAAGACTCTTTGAATAGTATCCAATAATGGAGACTGCTAACAAAGACGAGGAATCCACCAATGGGGTCAGATGGAAACAAGGGCACCGCATGAATCCCTATGTCTGATGATTGTCGTTGATGTCAAACAAAAAGGAAACTACTCATTCAATGAACAATGATGGTTTGTCACCTGCTAAGCGCAAGGTCACCTATTACTGATGGAAATAGGCTGAGGGTACAACTCTAGGTAATACTCTCAGAGCAATGTGTCAAAGTCGATAAGAAAAAACCCTCCAACAAGAAGTCAATGAGGACCTTCTATACTAGCATGAGCAAGATACAAAGGTACTTATGATGATGAGATGTACTTGACTAGCACACGAAGGTTGACTTGAAAGGTCAGATACTTTCTACATAATGGATGACTCAGGATGAAAATTCCCTTGAACAAAATCATGACACATTATGTGAATTAGGAAAGAATGGATTATAAAGTGGATGATATATGGTTGGAAGAATAACCAACTGAAGGAGATTATGCTAAAAAATGAGAAAAATTCTCCTAAATCCATACCAAACCCAAGATATTGAGACACTGACTCAAATATTGTTCTTTGTTCAAGAGCGACAAGACTGCTGCCAATAAAAGAGATAGATGCTTCCCCCCTCCCCTCTTTTTATTTCTTTTATTTTTTTTGTCTTTTTCATGTTATTAAAACTTGAAAAGGAATAAAAGAATGTTATAGAACAATGAAGGAAACAAGTGTTGAGGGAAAGAAAACGAGTTCCAGAGTGCAAGGAACAAACCTATGCTTAATGCAAGGAAGCATGTGTAGGATAAGGACACTCAGGGGAATGTCTCCTCTGGGGATTAAGGTGTCGAGTCACAAAGGCATAAATTTCAAGGCTAACAACTGGTAGGAATGCATAAGCAAATGATTCAACAACAACAAGTTGAAGACGACATTAGTCCTAGAAGAGTGAGTGGCTAATATGCAATGCAATTTCAACTCAACAAAATTTTGGAAGCCCCATGGGTAGGTTATACAACAAGATATTGAGAGGAAGTCACGAGGCCTCAACACAAAGTCATGGAAGTACTAAACAAGGATTTTTATCCTACTGAAACAACTACAACATGGGTGTCAAAAATGCCAATGAGGCACTAACTAGAACACCCATGGAGAGGTAAGATTTAGCATTCGTAACAACACCTTTAAAGCAGCTTGAAGGTATGATGTCGAAAATGAATGGGGTGGATCCTATGGAATATATGTGAATGATACAAATAAACACATTGAGCAGGTGGAAATTACCCTACTCTACATGCCAGTAAGAAACACAATACCCGCTAAATAACCCCAAGATGTACTGACATAAGTATCAACATGTGTTAGGGGGAGTCCTATAGGAAATGGCCAGAAAAATATTTAGAAGAACATATGCATATTCAATGCAAAATCATGGCGGGGCTAAAAAAGACTCCCGATCCTAAATAGAAACTTGCAGCATGAGTGCCAAAATGTAAAGGGATTCTAAGCTAGGACTCTCATGGAAGATAGGATCTACCACGTGAATTACAACACTTCTAAACAAAAAAGAAGGCTCCATGTCCCAACTCAGTGGGGTCGATCCTAAGGAAAAATGAAACATGAAATAGATAATGAAAAAATGCATGAAGGGGAAAATATAACCTATATACCAATTTCTAGATCATTACCCGTCAGAATGGATCAACATGAAGAAAGGAACCAAGGAAAAATGTCTTCAAAGTCCTATATATAAGACCAAAAACACTCACCCAGAAGTTAATAAGTCTAATATAGAAACCCTTGATAAAAACAAGTGTTATAGGATACGAAACTTGAAAACAATAAATCCTAAAAGTACAATATGTACAAAGGACTACACAACCTTGTGGCTTATGCATACTATTTCTCCCAGTAGAGCCCATTTCTAGGCTCAAGCCAAGGGCTTATTTGGTAACCAACTTGTAAATATTATACTTCAGGAGGAGGTCGAAGATCCATAATCATAGCTGAAAGGATAGCCTCATATAAAGTCAACTCAACATCCATGAAACCAGGGCTCGACAACACACAAATACCAGGGCTCGAGGTCTCACAAATAGTAAGATCATACTCAAGAGTAAATGCCATATTACTCGGGACAAGAGGGGAAAGAAAAGGATTACATGCCCCTATTGGATACAACACCTGATCAATTTCAAAGACCTTGTCTCGAGAAGGTGAACAAAACTATAAATATCCTTTCTTAGAAGAAATTGAACACCGAGGATAAGACGCCATAGAATTCACCTGTGGCGGGGAGGAGTCTACTCGAACACTAGGAAGATATGAAGGATAACATTGAGCTAAAGTCGAACTAGGATGGTGGTTATTATATGAAAGATGATCAATAGTGAAAATGCTTCCCTTGTGAGGGAAATGCATCACATGAAAGAGCACAGACACCACAACCTTCATATCATAAACATAATCATGACCAAGAAGCATGTTAAATTATAAATGGCTTGACACCACTAACAGATCGACTAGACAAATCTTCCCACCTAACATGATAGGCAATTGAGGAAGAATCCCTAGACATTCACTAGGTTTTTTGTCGAAAGACAACAACTCATTGGTAGCTGACACAATCTTGGGAGAACCCAAATATTTCCAAGTCGAGGAGGATAAAATACTCGTAGATGATCCTTCATCTACAATACATCGATGAATTCCTTTCAAAATATATTCAACTAGAATTTTTATTTAGAAAGGTGTAAAAGAAGGAAGGGGAGGCTTTACAATATCATTCCAATCAAAGGAAACCATCCTAGTAATTGGAGGGAGAATACTTGAAGAGAGTGGAATGCCCCCTGATTCAGAAGGTATTGAACTAGAAATGCTAAGGAAATGGTTAAAATATACATCACTCCCCAAAAGAAGAGTGGGATCGATCGAAGATTGCATCGACGAGATCACTCCCTTAGACTAGTCACTCTCCAAGAGAAGAATGGGATTGACCGAAGATTGCGTCAAGGCAACCACTTTGTCAACCACTTGTTGAATAGGATGAAAAGAAACATGGTCAAGATACACATCACACCCTAAAACGAGAGTGGTATCAACTGAAGATTGCATCGACATGACCACTTCCTCAACCATTGATTGAATATATTTTTGGGAAACATAAGATGACACAGAAGTAGAAGGAACTTCAGACAAGGACCACACTCTTCACACCATAACAATAGTAGGGAAAAAATGAGTAAGGTGATCTCCCTTGAAAATATTACAAGGGAACTTGGGATTACATCCTATACGTCTAGGATTCTCAATCGTATCAATGCCCCCAACATAACTTGTAGTGGCTAGGTGTTGATCTCCAACATGACTTGTAGAGGTTGGTGACATTTGTCCAATATGACCACTAATGAATGTAATTTCACTCCCATCATGACTCATAAAGGTTGGTTTCTTTTCCTCAACATGACTCCCAGAGGTTGTTGACCTAAATCCAACATGACTCACAGGGGTTGGTGAACTAATTCCAGTATGACTTGCAGTGACTAGACTCATGCTTTCAACATGACTCGCAGTGGCTGGTCTCTTTCCCTCAACATGACTCACAGAGGCTAGTGAATTCTTCTTCTTACTATTCCTTTTATACTTTTGGTTACTAGTAGAAATACTTTCACTAGAATAGGGAGAAGGATAAGGAGTAACGTTGGTGGATGTAGAAGGTGAAGGATCAAAATCCGTATGATGCCCCTGACATAAGGTACTTATATGAGAAGCATCAAGATAATTTAGGAGATTTGAAGTGCTCCACAAAAAAAATGGTAGTCCTACATTCAATCCAGGAATGTTCAAAATAACCATCAAGGGGGCAACAATGTTTCCAAAGAAAGGAAACGCATAAGAATACCCTTGGGTAGGGGTTCATCAGTTGGTATCCTCAATAACATTGGCCATGAATTTCTTATGCACAGGTTCCTCCCTTGCGGGATTATTCATGTCCATAAAAGTATCACACACTGAATCTGGTGGAACAATGGTATAAGAACCCATGCCTTCTAGGAGGAGGCTCCATAGTTTAAAAAGAAATACTGGAGATCCTTCCAAACCAACAGAGAAGTTGGGAAACCACCCTGAATTAAGGATCCAAAATAAATGATACTGACACAACCTAAGGCCAAAAATACAAAGCAACACTCCAATAAAAATTCCTAAGAGAAACATCACAAGTAAACAAATTCTCCAAAGCTTTAGCCTAGGTGGATGAGGTATTGAGTCCAAAGGAATGAAAAAGTGGAAAGGGACCTTCTAGATGAAGGAACATGTTGATTAAGTCCCATGAACCAATGAACGAAGGAGTGAGAAGTAGTTATCCCAGCCTCCACTCACCAGCCTTATCTGGTGCAAGCACCCATGCTTCACAGGGAACCCTCCAACAGTACTGAAAAAGTGTGATATGAAATATTCCCCGGGTTCCATGACAAACCCCCGCAGTCACCTTTGAGATCCCTAGGAGAAGAAACTAAGGTCACCATATTGCAGTCAATGTCCACGAGGTACATTTGACAACCGGGATCGAATGTATTAGTAGGGTAACTAAGCCCAAAACTATTCTAGAGGACTGATGCCATATGGTTTGGTATCACTTCAGAAAAATCTCCCAATATACGATCTCTCCACTATGATCAATTAAGATTTGGAGGGTGTAATACCCCTAGGATGAACCCCAATTGTACATATAAGTGTAAATGTAAATATTCTTATAGGTTGGTGAGTCATTGGCACTTGGTTTTGGTGTTACGCACACTTGGGTAAGTGCGCAGAGATTCATTATCAAGATAGGGGCGCATAAGTCATATTGTTGCGTGCACTTGGGTAAGTGTGCGGTAGTGACCTGGAAATGCGCACATCCTAGGATACCATGTGCATCAACTTGAGTATGCGATATTGAGGCTAGAGAGACTTTATGTATATGTTTATGTTTTTGAGGCTCATGAGCCTGGATACAAAAAAGACAATATGTTTGTATTATAATTGTAAATCACACACTAATATTAATAAAAAACAAATCACTATGGAAAATCAACCATGTAAGAGAGTATCGGAGGCTAAACTCCACTAGATAGGGAAAAGGGGCTAAAAGTTATGGATAAGGGGCTAAGCTAGGGAGCTTAAGCCAAAAGGAATATTATATTAATATTCCTTAAAGTATAAAGTATGGATAATTATTTTATCCTAAGTTCTAAGGATAGGGACAAGTGGGCCCAAGGTAGTTCTGAACATGACAAGTTTCAAGTTGGGAACATGCATACATATAGTTTGGACTTAGTTCATTTTACTATCATTTCCCATCATCATTCACTCACTAATTTAGCTATCCTCCGTACCTTCCTATTACTGTCACTGTATCTATACCTGTACCTAGTTAGATTAGGAGTTGGACTGAAGGAGAGGGTTTTCAGGCCCATGGGGATATTGAAGAGGTGGGTTGGAAAGTCCGTGAGAAATTCTCTCTAGGTGAGAGAATTGTTGGGAATTGATTTCCTGAAGGTGCCAAAATGCAGCTACAGGGCTCTGAGATTTTTTGTCCAGCCTGTTGTTGAAGCCCCAGAAAGGACGTGGGGAAGCCAAGGGACTATTGAGCAGAGAAGGGGCACACTTCCTGGGGTGAGCCATGCATGTGGGGAATGAGGGATTGTAGGTTGTTAGTTCGAGTTGGCACCTATGACTGAGTTTTCCTGTAGTCTGATATACATCAACCTGGTTAGGAATTCCTTTACCAGGGTGGATTTTAGCCCCATCTTGGGGATTACCCACTGGTGAGAGTTATGAGTAGTGTGTTCTAAGGTTGGGAGGAACGTGGAAGGTCTGCACACATTTGGTGATCTTTTTATCAAATATAAGTGTCAATTATGTGTTAAATTATGTACTATATTTTTTTCCTCAGATAAATTATGTATTGTATGATTATTATGCATTTGTTTTTATGGGTTTTTCCTTTGTATGTTGAATGTGTATTTCTATCATTATTCTGTATGAATCTGTGTATTTGTAGAGTATTTGTATGTTTTAATTTGATATTGAAGTTTGAATTTTTGGTTGGCATAGCCCAGTTGGTTGTTGAGGATGCTACAATGTGGTATCAGAGCTCCAGTTTTCAACACTAAGCCTAGATGTGCCGAGCAAGCTGAATGTTGAAGCAAAATTTCATAGAGAATTGATTCTGGAGTGGCAAAATTTCAAGTTATAATGGGTCCATGGAAAAAATCATAATTAATTGCATGGAATTGGGAAAAAACCCTAATTTATGTTGTTAAATTCATGGGGAATTTGGGAAATTAAGCCAAATGGTAAGATATTCTTAATTTTAATATATGTCCCAAGCAAATTCAGACCTGGAATTGGTCAAATTTGAAGTTACAAGGAAGCCATGACAGATGGAGCGAGATTGGTTAAATAAACTCTCAATCCATGAATTAATTTGGGAAAACTCATAACAAGAATTTCAACCAGCAACGATTTTTTGTTTCAGAGGTTGAATTTTGTTACCGTAGTGAAATTGAACAAATTTCATAGTTGCAGAATGCCCATGGTGGAAGTTGGGTGAAAATTGGGTAAAAGCTCCAATTTCTATAGTAGAATCACGAGGAATTGATGCACAGAAAAATAAGGGTGCGCAAGTGTGCATGCTAAAATTTGGTGTTGTGTAGTGCAAAGCTTGTGATGTGTGGAAAAATAAGGGTGTGTAAGTGTGCACGCTAAAAATTTGGTGTTGCGGGGTGTAAGCTGGTGAAGCTTGGAAAAATAATAGTGTGCAGATGTGCACACTAAATTTTAGCACTACATGGTGTGGATTGGGTGGCGCATGCATAGTAGTGGTGCACGCGGTGTGGGTGCTAAAATTGGCAGAGCACAAAGGATATTTGTTGGTGCATGCACAATATTGGTGTGCAATGCGTGCATGTTGAATATTCACGTCGCATGAAGGATTAATTAATGGTGCATGAGGAGTATTGGTGCATGGTGTGAGTTCACTAAACCTTGGCATTGTGCGGCATGGAGAGTGCAATGCATGCGAAATATTAGCATGCAAAACAAAAGTTGAGTGCAATAAGTATTAGTGCATGAAATAAAAATTGTGCGTAGTAGATATTGGCGGGCGACACAAAAGTAGAGCACACCATATATTGTTGTGACAGAGAAGTGGTCCACACTGGTTATAGGTACGTGGTGCTTGCACTACCTTTTGACGTTGCTATGCATGCTAAATATGGGTTTACATTTTCAAATTGGTGCACATGAAGTCGTTTGGATGGTCTACAACAACAGAAAACCAATGATTTTCTACGACATTTTGTATTGTTTGAAGGTCATGTTTTTGAAATGGTTTTATGAGGCCCTAAACAAAATTGTTAGCTACTCAAATGAAATATCCCAAAGATATCTTTCTAATGGTGTGAACCATTTGTCAAATGAAGCTTTTATGAGGAAGTTACATGAAAAACAATGGAGGGTAAATTTTAAGACCCAATTAATTTCTGAGGGCTATAACTTTTTGCTCTGGAATCAAATTGAGGCACATTAGAAGTCTATGGAAATATATTGAACCATAGAACACATTGATGAATCTGAATTAAAATTTTGGGCATGTTAAAAATGATTAATATGGAATATAAGGTACTTGTAGCATTCAAGGCCAAAAACACTAATTGGGCTTAAACTTCAACATGATGTATCTAGTAGCCAAAAACCTAGAAAGAGGTGAAACTTGGACAGACTATCCAAAATATGTATATGAATAAAACCAATTGGGCTCCTACCAATACTCCAATGGAGTAGGTGAAAAAATCATAATTACAGTTTGGATTTGCACCTAGTTGAAGTATGAACAGAAGAATCAATGGACAATTTTCAAATAACCATAACTTTCTACTCAAGACTCATAATTGAGCACGAAAGTAGGAGTTGGAAAGGTCTTGGACAGTAGAATATAAATATTCACCCAAAAAATTGATATGGGTAGTCAATTTTACAAGAAATCAACAAAAATAATTCAAATGCATTATTGAACCATAATTGTACATAATTTCATGAATTTGTTAAATTATTTAGCCTGACAAGTTTTGTTGGCTGCACATTTTGCAGAGTTAAATTTTTTTATATCACATCAAGATCAACACAGAGTTCAAAATCATGGAAGATGCACATGGCTATTACATCCATGAAGATGAGATTAGAGGGATGCATGCCAATATAGGCAATGAAGGTACAAATTCAAGTGGACATGGAGAAGGAAATGATGAAATCATGAACTTGGTAGAGACCATAAAACGTTTTCAAAAGGATGTTCAATGTTATAATATTGATAATGAGAGGCTTATGAAATCCAAGGAGCATTAGGATGGATTTGACATAAAGTTAATGCAAATCTTGGACAAAATAAAAAAGAATATGGATAAGGAGAATGACTCAAGCAATTCAAGAAGTCACAAGTCTCATGATGAGAGGAGAAGAACAAGAAGTGTTGGAAGACATCACCATCACTCCCCAAGGTTTTCCACTAGGAGAGAACATAGTAGTTCAAGTCCATCCCTTGTCAGGAAACATAAGAGGAGGTTTGGGGTGGATGAGCTACAGGGAGAAATGAACAAAATCAAGCCTCCTACATTTGATGGTGAACACAAGAAGGATGAGGATGAAGAGACACAGATGCTAGGAATGAGGAAGTATTTTCAATTCCATAATTACTCTTCACACTCAAAAGGAATAATTTCCATCTATTAGCTCAAGGGAAAAACATCAATGTGGTGGGACCAATTTATACAGGTGCAACACATTGATGAGAAAAATTTTACTTGGAGGGAATTCAAGAGATATTTTCAAAAGAAATACTTGACTAAGAGATACCATGACAAGAAAATGAAGCAGTTATTTGAACTCAAGCTTGGGAATATGACCATAGATGAATATGAAAGGAGGTTTTTAGAGCTGTTGAAGTATGTTTCTTTTATCAAGGATGATACGGTTAATATTCAAAGGTATTTGAGTGGGATGACATCATTTATCAATGACAAGATACAATATGATGATCCCAAAACATTGGAGGAAACCATAAGGAGAGATAAATTCCTTTATGATCAACATAACGGAAGGCCAACTTTCCAAAAATATTGGGAAGACAAGAAGAAAAACAAGATGGAACAGAAGAAGAAGGCGACTAAGCCACCATTCTTCAAAAATAGTTCTTAGGGAAAGCCAGCTTCTAGAAGAACCCAAAAATGACCGAGACAGTGGGGAAAAAACCAAGGAAACCACCTAATCAATGTTGGGGTTGTGGAGGATATCATATGTACATAGATTCTCCTCACATAGGTGAAAAAGTGAGGATTTTTCACAATGTACAACATGTTGATATAATGGAGGACATGGACATAAATGTACATAGGATCTACACAACCCTGGACAACAAGAAAGTTGATTTTTAGTCACATATGATTGAAGTGGAAGGTAAGATCAACAACCAAACCATTGCTATTTTAATTGATTCAGGAGCTATTCATAGTTATCTACATCCTAATATGGTGGAAAGATTGCATTTTCCAAGAAGCAAGCTTGGAAAATCTTGGTTGGTGCAGCTGACTACTGGAGCTAAAAGAAAAATTAATGAGATGGTTAAGGCATGTCCAATGAACATGAATGGACTGATCACTAGGGAAGATTTGAACATCATACCTTTAGGTTCCTATGACTGCCTAATTGGTATGGATTGGTTGGACCAAAAACATGCTATCCTAGACTCTTATAATAAGGAATTTAATTTCTTGGATAAGGAAAGGAACCTAAGGACAATGTAGGGAATTCCTAGGGCAGTAACCGTTAGAGAAATTTTAACATTACAACTAAAGAAAAATTACAGGAAAGGGTGTCAAATATTTGCAACACATATGGAAGAGACACCTAAAGACAGGGTCCAAAATATTGAAGATTATGCAGTCCTAAAAGAGTTTGAAGATGTATTTAAAGAAATACTAGGATTACCCCCTAAAAGAGACATTGATTTCTCCATCAATCTGATTCCTAGAGTAGCCCTAGTATCCAAGACCCCTTACACGATGCGTACACCAGAATTGAAGGAATTGCAAATTCAACTTGAATATCTTCTGAAGAATGGGTATATATACCCAAGTGTGTCACCTTGGGATGCCCTAGTGTTATTTGTGAAGAAAAAGGATGGAACGTTGAGACTTTGCATTGACTTCAGGAATTTGAACAAGGTAACTGTGAAGAAAAAGTATCCTTTGCCATGGATCGATGGCCTCTTTGATCAGCTGGAAGATGAAAAAATATTCTCCAATATTGATCTCAGGTCAGACTATCATCAAGTAATAATTAAATATGAAGACATCAATAAGACTGTCTTCTAGACAAGGTATGGTCATTATGAGTTCATAGTGGTTCCATTTGGGTTATCAAATGCACCAGTTGTCTTCGTGTGTTTAATTAATGGTATTTTCATAGAATACTTAGATAATTTTGTCATTGTCTTTTTGGATGACATTCTTATATATTGTAAGTCGGAGGAAGAGCATGAGAAACAATTGAGGATGGTATTACAGGTATTAAGGGAGCATTCATTATTTGGGACATATCATTTCAGAGGAAGGGATAGTAGTGGATCCTAAGAAGATAGAGGCCATTAGAGGATGGTCAACGCCAAAGAATGTGATAGAGGTCAGATCATTAATGGGCATTGCAGGCTAATATAGGATATTTATTGAAGGATTCTCAAAGATTGCACACCCAATCACTTCCTTGCAAAAGAAGGGTGTGAAGTTTCAATGGACATTGGATTGTGAAAAGAGTTTCCAACACTTGAAGCATTTATTAACAAGTGCTCCAATACTAAGGATTGCTAATCCAAATAAAGACTTAATTGCATTCACCGATGCATGTAAAGAAGGGATTTGTGGAGTCCTTAAGATAGATGATTTTAGGGGCTAAATTTCACAAATGAGCTAATTTTCCATGGTTTTTCCCAAAACATGATTCGCCAATTTCCATTTTTTCTAAAAACAATTCGCCCAAATTCCATAGAAATTACCTTAAAATTTGCCAAAATTTTATAGAAACTATATAAAATCATTAGAAATTTGAATATTTTTACAAAACTATCGCTAAAATATTTACATTTCACAAAATAAAGACTAGTAAGATAAGCCTAGGTTTCTATATTTTAATATAAATTTCCATCTTTAAAATTATCCCTGGTCCTTAGTCAGAATGGGTACATGGTATGCTATGAATCAAGGAAGTTGTAGGAGCAAGAAAGGAACTATGATACTCATGATTTGGAGTTGGCAACCATAGTGCATGCCTTGAATATGTGGAGGTACTACCTCATGGGGAAAATATTCAAGTTGAGGACAGACCATAGTGGTCTGAAATATTTATTTGAACATCCAACTCTAAATGCCAGGAAAAGCAAGTGGTTAGAATTCCTCAATGAATATTGTTGTTTATGTGTTATATTCTTTGCACGACTAGTTCTAGTGTCTGCTACATTGCACTGGGCGATTTTAGGAGGGGCGATATCCCCCTTGCCTTGGGGTTCAGGGGCGGCGCCCCCTAGATTTTTTTCCTCAAGAAACGTGTTACATTTTTGCCTCGTTTTTTGTGTCGCCTCAATTTTTGTGTCCATTGTTGGGCGGTTTTTCAGCACATGGTTTTTGCCGATGGTTTTCTATTTTTGGTTAAGGAATTAGGGTTGTTGACTAATCCAGGTCATTGTGTTAGGGTTTTTGATGACGCTGGCTCCTATATGTATATTGTAATGTAAACAATGTATCACTATGAATGAATATAGAATATGTTGGTTTTCTTGGTTTGGGTTTCCAAGGGAAAATTCTTTGTGTAATGTGTGTATTTTCATTGTATATTTTCTATTCTTTTATTGAAAATATGTTTGCAGTAAAATATTGTACAAGGTTAAAATCTACATTTGGTATCAGAGCTTTGTTGGCTTCAGGGAGATGCCTTTGTGGTCAAGGGTTTTGGCTCGGGACTGTGATAAGCCTTTTTATAGTGGGAGATCTTTGGTATTGATTTTTTAGGTGAAAACAAATGGCGAGCAGTTCGAAAATGGAGATCGAGAAGTTTAATGGGAATTTTTTTGAGTTGTTGAAGCTCAAGATGGAAGATCTATTGGTGGATAGATATTAGTGGATCGTGGTGGATCCAGGTACCGCACCTACAGGAACTTTAGCAGATGACTGGAAAAATCTGGATCAGAAGGTGAAGAGCACAATCCGACTGTGTATCTCATATTTAGTATTATTGAATGTGTCAGAGGAAGCTACAACCAAATATTTATGGGATAAGTTGGGGAAGTTGTATTATTCTAAGTCCCTATTAAATAAACTTTTCCTAATAAAGAAGTTGTATAACCTAAGGATGAGATATGGAGACTCAATGGTAGAGCATTTGAACGACTTCAATCTTTGGTAAGTCAGTTAGTATATGTTGAGATTAAGATTTTAGATGAAGATACGTGTATTAGTTTATTATGCTTTTTACCAGACTCATGGGATAGTCTAGTTGTGGCCATAGGTAGTAATACAACTTCCTTGAAGTTTGATGAAGTGGTCTCATCCTTGATGTCGGAGGAGATGAGATGGAAGAACATGGAAGCACAGAGAACATATGCATTATTTTCAAGAGGACACTCCAAGGAAAGAAATAGATCTAAGTCCTCAAGTGGGAGATATAAGTCTAAGGGTAGATCTAAATCTCTTGAAAATTTTGTAAAGGTATGCTGGAGATGTGGAAAAGAAGGGAACTACAAGAAGCAGTGTAGATCCAAAGTTGAGAAAAAGAAGGGATCTAAAGAATCTTCTTCTATTGAAGAAAAGACCTTCAAGGAAGAAGGAGGGGATGTGAACTTGGATTCTTCAAGCACACATGCAGATCATGAGGCATGGTTGGTTGACTCAAGTGCATCCTTTCATATGAATCCCCACAGGGAGTGGTTATGTGAATATGAAAGGTATGATGGAGGTAGTGTTTTCCTAAGTGATGACTCGACAAGCAAAATCAAGTTCTAGGAAAAGTCAAGTTGAGGCTCATGGATGGAAGGATTAGAACACTACCTGGTGTTCTTCACATCCCAGGATTGGCCAAAAAATTGATTTTCGTAAGAAAAATGGACGATGCAGGGGTAAAAATAATATTTGAAAAGGAAACCTACAGGATGGTTCGAGGAGAAATGGTGTTGCTAAAAGGATTTAGATTTGGAACTCTGTATAAGCTGCAAGGAAGCACTATTAGTGATTGGTGTAATAGTTCTATTTTTCCTGATATTGGATTTGAAGAAGAAAGAATTCCTACAGTCTCTGGAGAAAAGGTTATGTTGTGGCATCAAAGACTAGGGCATATCAGAGAGAAAGGTCTTTGATTACTACACAATAAAGGTATGGTTGAAGGCATGTCTAACTTATCTCTGGATTTTGATTTTTGTGAACATTGTGTATATGGGAAGCAAAATCAGGTAAGATTCCCCTCTGGTGCAACGAGGGAAGAAGGAATTTTACACCTAGTTCACAGTGATGTGTTTGGACCTATGTCGGTTCCATCATTGGGAAAATCTATGTACTATGTCTCATTTATAGATGAATTCTTAAGGAATACTTGTATATATTTCCTCAGGAAGAAATCTGAAGTCTTTGATAGGTTTAAATATTGTAAGGTTCTTGTTGAGAATCAAATAGAGAAAATGATTAAGGTGATAAGGACATATAATGGAAGAGAGTTCTGCGGGAATGAATTTGAATATTTCTATAAAAAATGCGGTATGTCAAGGCATAAAACTACTCCCCATACACCTCATTCGAATGTTGTTGCAGAAAGGATGAACAAGATGCTAATGGAAAAAGCAAGGTGCATGCTCAGTACCGGTGTCAGGTTAGGGAAAGAAATATGGGCAGAGGCAGTGGGTACTACATGTTACTTGGTCAATAGATCACTCTCATCAACGTTGAATCACAAGACTCCACAAGAGTTATGGACTGGTAAGAAACCTTCTCTCACACATCTCAAGGTATTTGGGTGTGAGGCCTATGTTCATGTTCCAAAGGAAAACATGAGTAAACTAGATAAGAAGGATTAAAAGTGTATCTTTATTGGGTATAAAGATGGTATCAAAGGTTATAATATTTGGAACCCAAAAACTAAGAAGGTTGTGTATAGCCGAGATGTGGTATTTAGAGAAATGAAGGATGTTGTTAAACAAGAATTCCTACCAAGGAATAACCAAAGAAAATAGAGTTTGATTTAAAGGATGATGAATCAAGCTCTACAAAAGAAGAAGATCCTCATACTCCAGTATTGAGGAGATTGGTTCAAGAAAGAAGGATACTAGAAAGGTATACTCCATATGATTTCTATTCAAATTTTTCTTTGTCTACTACTGATGATGATCCTATAATTGTTAGGGAGGCATTGTATTGAGAGGATGGAAAGCTCTGGAAAAAGGCCATGGATGAAGAAACGACAGCCTTGGATAAGAATGAGGCTTGGGATCTAGTGAAGTTTTCAATTGGAAGAAGGCCCATTAGAAACAAATGGGTGTTTAAAAGAAGCTGAATGCAGAAGGAAAAGGGGATAAATACAAAGCTCGGTTAGTAGAAAAGGGTTATTCCTAGGTTTAGGGAATTGTTTTTGGTGATATTTTTTCTCTTGTTTCCAAGTTAACTTCTATAATATTTATGTTATATGTTGTTGCTGCATTTGATTTTGAAGTAGAAAATATGGATGTGAAGACAACATTCCTACATGGGGATTTGGAAGAAGAAATCTATATGAAGCAACCATAAGGCTTTGTTGTGAAGGGAAAGAAGGAGCTGGTATGCAAGATGAAAAATTCCTTGTATGGTTTAAAACAATCACCAAGGATGTGGTATAAAAAAATTGATACTTATATGATGGGACTTGGATTCACAAGAATCAAAGAGGATCATTGTGTTTATTTAAAATTAATTGGTTATCATTTGATTTATAACGCAACCTGCCCTCAATGACACTGTCGCATCCACCAGGACCTTCTATATCTACAGTCCAGAGGATTCAAGTCCCCTCTGTATTCGCCTCGGATACTTCCTACCCACAGGAATACTACCGTATGACTCTTCACTGGGAAGTCGGAAGGTCGGGCTTCGCGACTTCGCAAGTTCCGCAATTGAGAACAGGACTCCCCGATCCCGAGACGTGATACCCCCAGTCAACGTTGACTTTCCTTTGGTGTGCCGGGACCTCGTGCTATCGCAACTCGCGACTAGCGTCTCTTATACCTTTGGGTTCTCCTTCCCCGAGACCCGAAGGGCCGAGACACCGACTTCTCGGAATCTTCCGG
>ML784477.1:193086-212954 GCA_009831015.1 Picea engelmannii
ATATCAGCGAACTCCCCAAGTAGTTCCTGAATTTCGTCCGATAAATCGTCCATTCTTGTGCTTGTCAAGACAACCCTCGGTTTCCTGACAACAAAGAACTGTGGATCTTCATTCTTCTCCAGCTCTGTGAAAAGCTCCTTCCCGCTCATGAGAAGTATCGTGTCGCCAACTTCCGGCTCCACTTCCCGACATTTATCCTTTATCGGAAGCAGCTTATGGAGTCTCCCGTCCTTCTCCAAGGTGTATGTGTTCATCCTTCCATCATGAACGACATTTCTATCATACTGCCATGGTCTACCCAACAGTATGTGGCATACATCCATGGGAATGACGTCACACAGAATCTCGTCATGATAATTCCCAATTTTAAATTTTACTAAGCATTGGTTAGTGACACTTACCCGGTGTCCTTTTTGTAACCACGAAACCTTATATGGACTCGGGTGCTTAGTTGTCTTTAGCTCCAGCTTTTCCACCATTTCTTCCGCAACGAGATTATCAGTGCTCCCGCTGTCAATGATGACTTTGCACTTTCTGTCCTTAGCTGTACAAGCCGTCCTGAACAGTCTGCTTCGTTGCATTGAGCTGTCCACCCCTTCCTCAGGTGTCAAAAGTATCTTATGCATCCCAAGCGACCTTCCGCTGTCTGCATCTTCACCCTCAACATCACGCCTCTCCTGCGCCTCAGCGATGTGATCTTTACCTCCGTCCGTCTTCCCCTCTGGGCAATCTACGGCTTTATGACCGTCTTTACCACACGTGAAACATGTGATAACTCCTCCTCTTCCTCTTCCTCTACCTCTGTTACGAGGAAATGCATCTACGTCAGCATATCCTCCCTGCTGATCCTCTCTCTGCCTCCTCGGCTCAATTGTTTGCTGCCTCTGCTGTGAGGTTCCGCCTCTCTCAGCCCTACCCTGAGGTATTTTCCAATCCTCCCTGGGCTTCTGTGTTCGTTCTTGAACAACAACCTTTCCTCGAGGTTGGCTTCTGCCTCGGCCTCGCTGACCTTGCTTGCGGCTCAGCTTCTCTTCGGCTTTCAGCGCCATCTGATACGCATCCTCAACTGTGCGGATGGTCATCATACTCAGCTCGTCCTGAATTTCATACCTGAGGCCATTCAGGTATCTTGCTACCTTTTCGTCATCACTCTCCCGATGACCAGCTCTAATGTTGAGCCTGTAGAATTCTTCGGTGTACTCCTTCACCGTCATCATCTTCTGTCTCAGGTTCTGCATGCGCCTGAACAGAGTGGTCTGGTAGTCTCTCGGAATGAACTTCACCTTCATCTTGGCGATCATCCGATCCCAGCTTTTGATCTTCTGCTTGCCTTTGGAACGTCGGTCTGCCTGCAGCTCGTCCCACCATAAGGCTGCGTGTCCCTTCAACTTGGTGACAGCATGTCTCACTTTCTAATCCTCTTCGATGTCTTCATAATCGAAGTAGGTGTCCAATGCTCGGATCCAATCCAGCAACTCCTCAGCAGTTAGACTTCCCTCATAGTTGGGAATGTCCATTTTCGTCTTCGAGCTCATCCTCGAAATGGATTTTATCAATCTTTCTGTCGAGGCATCTTCTGCGGTGACCTCTTCTTGGTCGTGTCCAGCTTCCTCTTCGATCTCGGGATCGCTGAACTCTGCTGTACCAGCTCCACGCCTCTGAGTGGCCTCCATATCCTCGAGTCTCGCCCTGAGGTCTCGTATCTGACGTTCCATCTCTGGGTTCCCTGCTGGGTTTCCTGCTTGCCTGCCCCTCCTTCGCGCGTCCCTGTCCTCGCGATCAGGAGACTGTCTCTCTCTTCTGGGTGGCATTATATCTCTCTTCTTCTCTGTTACAGAAAACGGAGAAAACCCAGGGCTCTGATACCACTCTAACGCAACCTGCCCTCAATGACACTGTCGCATCCACCAGGACCTTCTATATCTACAGTCCAGAGGATTCAAGTCCCCTCTGTATTCGCCTCGGATACTTCCTACCCACAGGAATACTACCGTATGATTCTTCACTGGGAAGTCGGAAGGTCGGGCTTCGCGACTTCGCAAGTTCCGCAATTGAGAACATGACTCCCCGATCCCGAGACGCGATACCCCCAGTCAACGTTGACTTTCCTTTGGTGTGCCGGGACCTCGTGCTATCGCAACTCGCGACTAGCGTCTCTTATACCTTTGGGTTCTCCTTCCCCGAGACCCGAAGGGCCGAGACACCGACTTCTCGGAATCTTCCGGTCTCGCGTCCTCGTCACTTCCGAGGATAGACCTGAGGCTTCTGATCCCCGAGGTCCGATGTTCCGAGGTGCCCTGTCCACGTCACCAAGTCCCTACGTCCACCATGMAGACACTCTTGGACGTAGTGTTTCGCATCCTTGCGACCTCGCTCGGTGATTTCCAAGAGTCTCTCGTCGCGCAACTCYGYTGTTGTCTCCGRCCTACAAATCCGGTCACAATCTCRYGCTCCTCCACGACGATTTTAAATCGTCATTTCTCTTCCTCTCAAAGAGTTCTCMACTTTKCCACCTTCTTCTAGTACAACTGTCAATCCYGAGAATCCACCCTCTRGAGYAGTGWTTCTTCTGTTSCTTCTGAGGACTTTTTCGAACACTTCCTGGAACTAACTTTCCACGCTTCGCAGGGTTGAAATCCTTCCAGACTCTGCACTCTTCTGCACAGCTCGAACGACTCAAAACAACTCTGAGTTGAAGAGGACAAAGGCTCTTCGGCTTAACTACCTCAATGCTCCCTAGGCGAAGGAATCCAACTGCACTCTATACAGGGATCTTTTGGCTTAAGCAGAGAAACAATTGAGACTCATTTTCCCAAGTACTCAGCTTCTAATTCTTCCACATGATTACGTACACAGCATATGAAAGGAAAACATAACCTGCAACAAAGATGAGGAAACATAACCCCAACAACACGCAAGGGATGATCGCACCCATGAGTTGAATCTCAACCTCACCACTCTGGACGGACGAGAATAAAGTTCTCCTGCTGAGCCTCCTCTACGCACTCTATGCGGAGGGATTCAACCGCACTCTATGAAGGAATCTCCTGGTTCAACGGTTGAGTAACTGAACTTATTCTCTCCTTTCCCCCAGATTTCTGATCTGCCAAGAGATCACATAGGCAGCATATATGATGAAAGCATAGCAAAAAGCAAGCATGCAACAACACAATGTTAACAAGATACAGAGAATAATCACAGCCATGAAATTAAATCAGATGCTTATATTAATTCAATRTCTGTACATGGGGATTCTTCACCAGTTCCCTGCCTGTGCTTCTTGCTTCTCCTCAACGCTAATGCCAATCTCCTCTAGATGCTCTATATTACAATAATACAAAGGAGGGTGTCTTTATCCCGTTTCCCTCTCAAAAAAGCTAAATTGTCAAATCTAACTTAATGGTCCTATCTACCTGCACTAAATCTACTCTCCCTCTGCATTAAATCTAATAAGTGCTTCTGCTGTACAAAAGCAAGAGCTTATCTACTCGCGGTTTATTTCAGTATACAAGTACGCCTAAATATAGGAGCTTTTATGTAAACGGCGGCGCTCATAAAAAAAGGTTAAAACCGTGATGCTGCGTCATCCTTCCGTCCTTTCCTTTCCACATAGGCGGCCTCGCGAACCGAGGGGCGGATGCTCCTGCATCAATTTATTTGTTCTTGTATGTGGATGACATGTTTTTGATAGGAAACAACAAGGAGATTATCCAAGATGTGAAAACTTAGTTGTCCTCTAAATTTGACATGAAGGATCTCGGTGCTTCAAATTTCATTTTGGGTATGGAAATTAAAAGAGATTGGAAAAAGAGGAAACTCTGGTTAAATCAGAGAAAATATGCCGAGACAATATTGCAGAGGTTTAATATGCAGGAATGTAAACCGGTCAAGGTCGCTAATCTTGTTTGTGTAAAGTTATATGTGGATCAATTTCCCAAGACATAGGAAGAGGAGGAGAACATGTCTTGCGTTCCATATGTGAGTGAAGTTGGAAGTTTGATGTATGCAATGGTGTGTACTAGACCGAACATTTCACATGAAGTCGGAGTTTTGAGAATTTATATGTCAAAACTAGGGAATGAACATTGGACAACAACAAAAAGGGTTTTTAGGTATTTGTGTAGAACTACTAGCTATGGATTGTGCTACCAAGGAAGCCCAGGATTGGACAAAGTGTTGGACATACATGTATTTGTGGATGCATAATGGGTTGGAGATCTATATCGTAGGAGATCTACAAGCGAGTATGTGTTTAACCTGTTTGGAGGAGAAATTGGTTGGATGAGAAAAAGACAGGCTGTAGTGGCACTTTCAACTACAGAAGTGGAATAAATGGCAGTCACTCATGCAAGTAAGGAAGAAATATGGTCACAAATATTATGTTAAGGTATTGGGTTGGTACAACAAGTTGTAAGGATAGATTGTGACATCATAATGCAATTTTTATGGCGAAGAATTCGACGTATAATTCAAAGACAAAGCATATTGATATTCAATATCACTTTGTGAGAAACATGGTTGAAAAAAAGAAAGTGTTGTTGATGAAGGTGGACACTTTGAAGAATGTTGCATATTCATTAACTTAATTTGTGAGCACTGGGAATTTCTCTTGGTGTAGAGGATCCATGGGCATTGCAACCCTGGATTGTTGACTATGTAACCTTGTAATCCCCTGTATGCAAAGAAAACAACAAGTGGGAGAATGTTGGGTATGTGTTATATTCTTTGCATGACTAGCTCTAGTGTCTGCTACGTTGTGTCGGGCGCATAGGGGTTCGAGGGAAGCACCCCCAATATTTTTTTTTTCCTCGAGAAACTTGTCACATTTTTGCCTCGTTTTTTGTGTCACCTCAACTTTCGTGTCCATTGTTGGTCGGTTTTTCAACACATGGTTTTTTTCGATGGTTTTCTATTTCTAGTTAAGGAATTAGGGTTGTTGACTAATCCACGTCTTTGGGTTAGGGTTTTGGATGCCGTTGGATCCTATATGTACATTGTATATTAAACAATGTATCACTATGAATGAATATAAAATATGCTAGTTTTTCTGGTTTGGGTTTCTAGGGGAAAAATATTTGTGTAATGTGTGTATTTGCCATTGTATCTTTTTTGTTCTTTTATTGAAAATCTATTTGCAATAAAATATTGTACAAGGTTAAAATATACAAATATGACTTTGATATAAAGCATATCAAAGGTAAAGAGATGAAGTTGGTTGATGCACTTAGCAGAAGGGTGCATGAGTTGCATGTTGCAACCATTAGCATGTGCCAATCATATTTGAAAGACAAAATCTTAGAGGCTGCAAAATCAGATCTGCAGTACATGGAAATAATAACAAAATTACAACAAGGTATTTTGAAATAGAAAATTGAAGACTATAAGCTAGAAAATGATGAAATTATTATGTACAGGGGAAGAATTTATGTGCCAAATTCCCTATAATTGAAAAATATGATAATGAGAGAAATGAATAATGTACCTTATGCTGGTCACCCAGGTTATCATAAAACTATTGCAGCTGTCAAGAGCCAATATTATTGGCTAGGCATGAAGAAAGAAGTTGTCAATTTTATTTCCAAGTGTTTGGAGTGTCAAAAGGTCAAGGATGAGCATAGCCACCCAGCTGTTTGTTACAACCATTGCCCATTCCTAAGTGGAAATGGGAAGTTGTAGAAATGGATTTCATCACCAAACTGCCCAGAACAAACAATCAACATGATTCTATCATGGTAGTGGTGGATAAGCTTACTAAAGCTGCCCATTTTATTCCAGTAAAGATCACTCACAAGGAAATCAACCAACATTGTTGATATTTGTATGAGAGAAATTGCTCGACTACATGGTATACCCAAGAAAATTGTGTCTAATAGAGATCCAAAATTTACATCAAATTTTTGGAAAGGATTATTCAAGGGATTTGGAACGCATTTGAATTTTATCACAACTTATAATCCAGAGTCAGATGGGAAAACATAGAGGGTGAATCAAGTGATTGAAGATATGTTGAGGATGTATGTGATGGATAAACCATCAAAATGGGAAGACTACCTACACTTGGTAGAGTTTGTTTATAAAAATGGGTACCAAGCATATCTAAAGATGAGGCCATTTGAGGCAACGCAACACATCGGTAAGCTGGGACAACCCAATAGATAGAGCAGTGGTTGGGCCAGAATTACTCAGGGAAATGGAAGAGAAAATGATGAAAAAAAAATAGAATTTAAAGGCTTCCCAAAAAAGGAAGAAAATCTATGCTGATAAGGGTAGAAATCATAGGGAATTTAAAGTGGGTGACCATGTGTTCTTGAAAGTAAAGGCCAATAGAAGTTCCTTGAAGTTGGGAATTTTTTCAAAGTTGGCAGCTTGTTATTGTGGGTCATTTGAAATCCAAGAGAGGATTGAGCATGTAGCATACATGCTTACCTTTCCGACATCAATGTCTATTAATAATGTATTCCATGTATATTTTCTCAAAAAGTATGTACCTGATGCTAATCATGTCATTGATTGGAATGTGATTCAGGTGGAGCAAGGAGGCACCTTTCAAGTGAATATTGGAACGGAAGATCAAACAGATCTGGAATCGATCCATAGGGCTAGTAAAGGTCCAATGTACTTGGTACGGTACTGAATATGCAACTTAGGAGCACGAGGATGCAGTGCGGGAAGAATACCCACATTTTTTTTACTTTTTTTTAAATTTTGGTTGTATATGTGTATATACTACACTAAGGACAATTCATAAATAAGGGGGAGGGGAATGTAAGCCCCTAGGACGAACCCCAATTGTACATATAAGTGTAAATGTAAATATTCTTATAGGCTGGTGAGTCATTGGCACTTGGTTTTGGTGTTGCGCGCACTTGGGTAAGTGCAGGAAGATTCATTATCAAGATAGGGGCGCACAATTCATAATGTTGTGCGCACTTGGGTAAGTGTGCGGTAGTTACTTGGAAGTGCTCACATCCTAGGACACCGTGCACATCAACTTGAGTGCGCGATCGTGAGGCCATAGAGACTTTGTGTATATGTTTATGTTTTTTAGGCTAGTGAGCCTGGATACAAAAAGGACAATATGTTTGTCTTATAAATATAAATCACACACAAATATTAATGAAAAACACACCACTACAACACACCAACAATGTAAGAGAGTATGGGGGGATAAACTCCACTAGATAGGGAAAGGGGGATACAATTTAAGGATAAGGGAATAAGCTATGGAGCTTAAGACTAAAGGAATATTATATTAATATTCCTTAAAGTATAAAGTATGGATAATTATTTTATCCTATGTTCTAAGGATAGGGACAAGTGAGCCCAAGGTAGTTCTCAACATGAAAAGTGTCAAGTTGGGAACATGCATACATATAGTTTGGACTTAGTTAATTTTCCTATCATTTTCCATCATCATTCACTGACTGATTTGGTTGTCCTCTGTACCTTCTTGTTACTGTCACTGTACCTATACAAGTACCTAATTAGCTTAGGAGCTGGACTGAAGAAGTGGGTTGTCAAGCCCGTGGGGATATTGAAGAGGCGGGTTGTCAAGCCTGTGAGAAATTCTCTCTAGGTGAGATAATTGTTGGGAATTTATTTCCTAAATGTGCCAAACTATAGTTATAGGGCTCTGAGACTTCTTGTTCAATCTGTTGTTGAATCCCTAGAATGGAAATGGGGAAACCGAGGGACTATTGAGCATAGAAGGGGCACACTTACTTTGGTGAGACAAGAATGTGGGGAATGAGGGAATGTAGGTTGTTAGTTCGAGTAGGTACATATCATTGATTTTTCTTGTAGTCTGAGATACATCAACCTGGTTAGGAATTCCTTTACCTGGGTGGAATCCCCGGCTTGGGGGTGACCCACTACTAAGAGTTATGAGCATTCTGATCTAAGGTTGGGAGGAACGTGGAATGTCTGCACACAGTTGGTGATATTTTTATAAAAAATAAGTGTCAATTGTGTGTTAAATTATGTGCTTCATTATTATTTATGCATTTTTATGGGTTTTTACTGTGTATGTTGCATGTGTATTTCTATCATTATTATGTATGAATATGTCTATTTGCATAGTATTTGTATGTTTTAATTTGGTATCAAAGTTTGAATTTTTGGTTGGCATAGCCCAGTTGGTTGTTGGGGACGTTATAGAGGGGATATCTCCTCATCTCTCCTTTATGCGATCTCATGTTTAACTCATGTGTTAGAGGAGATTCCCGGATATACTTATACAAAATTTATATTTGAGACTCTCCCTAGCTCAGACTCCTATGTTTGTTTTCTAGCCTTGGAGAAATTAACTCTCCAAGCTAAATCAAGGTCCTAACCCTAAACTTGTCTGTGAACCCTAGAAACAAAGTCTAGTACATTTTAAGTTTAGTATTCATTTTAGTGGTTGTTTTTACTCAAAGGGTATGGAGTGAAATTGATGTTGTTTGAGACTCTTGAAAAAATTAAACTTATAAGTGTTGAATTTTTATATGAGATATTATATGAGACAATATTGTATATGAGATGATGTGATAGATTCTATTGTATATATATGAGATGATATGATTGATTCTATTGTATATAAGATTCTATAATTGGTTTAGTATTACAATGATGAATGTGCCAAATATATAGAGAACCTAAAGGAACATATGGTGACCATCCATGAAAGGATTCATGTCTAATAGTTATAATAACTATTTATTATTATTATTATTATATATTAATAATATTATTAATTATTAATCTTGGGGAATGTATTCCCGATGTTTTCCAAACATCAACACTCTCTCTCAACGAGGGAGAAATTCTACACCTCGAGTCCATAAGATTGCGCCTGGGCCATTCTCCTGAGTCAAATCAACATGACTTCTCTGGAGAATGTCTTCATGATGCTTCTAACTTCAACACTCCTTCTCAGCTAGGGATAAATTCTACATCACACCAAGATTATTGATTTTGAACTCTGAATCCAACTCCCTCTTACACTTTTCAATGATCCTTTGTTGTAATCATCTCCAACATGCACCCAGTTGATGTATAATTCTCCCACATAGCACCTAGTTGATGTATGCTTCTCCCACATATCACCTCGGGTCTCCAACAGTCCTTGTCAAGTCACATGATCAAGGATAGAGACCACACCTGGATCATTCTCCTTAGCCAAGTCAGCATGTCCATTTGAGAAGAATGCTCGATGCCAATACACATAGAACATCAACACCCTGGGCCATTCAACACATAGAACTAGCCAAATCAACATGTCTAATCCTGTGAGTGAATGTATCATTCTCCTCAGCCAATTCAGCATGACCCCTCTGGGAGGATGTCTTCCTAATGTTAATACATGGAGAACATCAATGCCCCGGGCCATTCACCTCTAGCCAAATCAACATGGCTAATCATGTGAGTGAATGTATCATTCTCCTCAGTCAAATCAACATGACCCCTCTGGGAGAATGGTTGACCGATGCAACCACCTGGAGAAACATCAACACCTCAAGTCTTTTCCACTCCTTGTCAAATCATCATGACTAAGGAGAAATACTAGGCCTGGGCCATTCATCACTAGCCAAATCAACATGTTTAATCCTGTGAGTGAATGTATAATTATGCTCAGTCAAATAAACATGACCCCTCTGCGAGAATGTTTTCCCAATGCTACTCATATGTGGATGTGTACTGGATCTTCACAACTCCCTTCTGTATCCTATCTCGAATGAAGTCCTGGAAGAAAATTCTGAAGCCACACTACTTTACGACTTACAGTACTAGCTACTATATACTTTGCCTTCGATGTATTGAGTGTCACTTATGTCTGCTCCCGTATCACAGTGATCCCATACTGAAACAACATCCATCAGTACCCTTTTGATCCACTGCACTCCCTTCCCAGTCAAAGTATGTATGCTCCTTCTGAATCTTGACTCCCTATGAGGCTATATAGTCTTCAGAGTCATCTTCTCCCTCTGCATGTGTTTCCCTCCTCTTCCTCCTCATTACATGGATGTACACAACTCTATGTCTAGATATTTTGCTTCATGTTGCTTCCTGTGACCGTCATTATGGCTCCTTCTATAAGCTATTACCCGTGACATGCCGAGAACAAGAAACAAGAACAACAAAAAGAATCTCCTAGAGGAGATCAATTTATCTTGTGAACAACTATATACATTGACCCTCCAAATGATGTGTATTCTACTATGAACAACACACATCCATCATATACTCGATGTCATACGACTAACCATGTTGATTTTCTAGTGTTAAATTAGAAAAGAACAATTTTCCGCAAGTGGTAATTACTTCCAACGATATTACTTTAGTAAACTCTAGAACATTACTAAGTAATTATACTAAAAACAATTCGACTACTTAGAAACTTCGGTCTCTTCCTTAGATCACTTCCCACGTGTGAGAGAGAAAAAATATGTGTGTATATTGTTGTGTCTTTCAAGTGTCTTTTTATAGTAATATTAAATTGATCCAAAGAGACACGTCTCTTTGAAAATTAAATTAAATTTTCTTTCTTATAAATAGTTGGAGAATACCTCTCGTAACTACCCAAAGATTAATTTATAATCCATCCACATAGTATTTGAATTTTTTTAATTCTTCCTCAATAATTCATGTGATTCTTTGCATAAATATAGGTAGAAGTAAATATGCAGTACATTCTTCATATTTAGGTAATTAAACATTTTTACTATAAATTACTGCCCACCATAATTTATGGAATTCTTTCTATAATTTAGGTAGGAGTAAAAGGTAAACATGTTGTACATAGAGATTGTAACAACCCCATAAATTTAGCACTCCCAACACTTTACTCTACTTTCATTTTCATGGGCCTTCCCGTGAGGGAATCAAGCCGAGTCCCGCTCTGATACCATGTTGAATTTTTATATGAGATATTATATGAGATAATATTGTATATGAGATGATGTGATAGATTCTATTGTATATATATGAGATGATATGATTGATTGTATTGTATATAAGATTCTATGATTGGTTCAGTATTATGATGATGAATGTGCCAAATATGTAGAGAACCTAAAGGCACATATGGTGACCATCCATGAAAGAATGCATCTCTAATAATTATAATAACTATTTATTATTATTATTATTATTATTGTTATTTAATAATTATATTATTAATTATTAATCCGGGGAATGTCTTCCCAATATTGTCCAAACATCGATAATAAGAACACTGACAAATAAAACTTTACACTAATTCTTCAAATGAAAAAAAGTTTCAAAAAGAAAATGCATGAACAATCCTTTAAACCTTGAAATGCAATTTTTTCTCTTTCTATGCAAAATGCACAATGCATCCTTTTGAGAAAAGAAAAAGAAAAAAACAAAAGGATGTTCTTTGCTATTTTTCCTTTGAAATTATTTAAAGATGATAAGAAACCAAAATCCTATGCGACCATCTTTTTCTTTTTGAAATAACAATGAAAAGAAAGAAAGAGTCTTTTTCTTTCTACCAAAGCAAAAATAACAAAAGATGCTAAAAGAAAGATTTTTTTTTAGTTTTATGTTTGAAAAATCCAAGGAGAATACAAAATAAAATTCTCGAACTCAAATATAAACTCAAGTTTCAAAGATGACCACAACAGTGACCAGAAAACCGAGATCTTGAGAACAAGACTAGTCTTATAGTCACGTAATCCAAGGGATAAAAGGGAGACAAAGATGGATAAAAAAACTTTGTTTTCCATTAAAATTTAAGGCCTTACTAACCTCCTATATTCCACAAAAAAAAATTGGACCAAAATACCCAAAAAAGACCCCCAAACTACCTAAAACAGGGCTCCAAAAAGGATGAAAAACAAGCAAAAAAGTCACTTTTTGGAGGAATCCGCGGTTCACCCCACTAGGAATAGAAAATATAAGCTTATATATGCGGTTTTTATCATTGTAGGAAGTGATTATCAATTTTATACGTGGTTTGGACTTCCAAAAAACACAGATATCCGCAATTTGGCCTTGTACAAAGCGCGGATGTGACCAACACTTACGTGATTTTAGGAACTAAAATCCACGCTTCACCCCTATATAAGGGTAGAATATGTACACAGTTTATGTGAAATAAAAGAGAGTATACAATTATAAAATCTTGGAAAAATGGGTATAAATCCAAAAGCTCAAAATGTAGCAGAGAGACGAAAAGTAATCCAAAAACACTAGGAAACTAAGAGCAATAACTTTTAGAATGATTCCAGAATTTTCAAAGACTTAACAAAACAATAAAAATAAAAATCAAACCCAATAGGATCAGATTGTACTGAAGAACCAAACCAAACTCTCCGAGAATCGAGAGAAAGAATCAAAAATCAAGTTTCTTACATAGATGCGCGACTATGTACACTATGACTAGTGTACATCTATGGGTAATACAAAGGAAAATCGTGGGTATATGTGACTCATAAAAGGAAAAATTTTGGATGGATTAGTAAAACTTGAAAAATAAAAATCCAATCCAGAAGGAGGCTTCTAGAAACTTAGAAAATGTCTCTTGATGGCATATGCTTTGAAAGGATAGCCTAGAAAACAAGAAAAGTTACAGAAATGAAAGACAATAGAAGACACCCTAACATTGACCCAAAAGAGGAGAAAATATCCCTAGTATGGTCACCAATTCTATTATGGGGTTTTTCCCGTGTGACCTTGGGTCATGTCACAATAGAGCGAGACCATATGTAAAAGACAAAACCTACCCTAACACACAACAATGCAATAATAAAATAACTACTTTGAGGAGAGAAGGAGAGGAGGAGAGGCCCCACACCTTGTATCCTACGTATGATGTCGATACTCTCTCTACACCTTTGATTTTGTTTATGATCTCTACCGATATAAACCTACAAAAGGGAACCAAGTGTATGCTACACCAAGGTATTTATAAATTCAAATCATACATATAATGTGAAAAACTTCAATTATATGAAGAAAACTAACATATATCAGTAGATTGAATCAATTTACACATGTATGGAGGGAAAGGGAACTCTTTTATTGAAAACAATATAAGTAGGTAGTTACAACCTGAATCTAATAGTTGACACTTGAAGCCAATTGCCCATGTTTCTCCATAGGTCCTTCAAGCATCAACTCAGCAAGATGGACCTTCCTTGGATGACTCAAAAGGGATAGGAACACGCCCTACAACCACATATGGGAGAGGAAGAAATATTGGAAAACAAGTTCCAGATCATGGGGATGTTACTCAGAGCATCAAGGAAAATAGGGAAGCTTGCAAATTTGTCAGTATAATCTTGCACCTAGGTTGTCCTCTTTCATCCATGACCTCATAGATTCCTTTATACCATCCTCAAGGAGTTGAGGTGGTTGAATTTCGTTGTATAAGGGCCAAGGGAAGTTTGAGAACAAGCCCAACCGAAAAATCCACTCGAAAATGTGGAATATTTTGTTTTTTCATATTTTTTGATGGCATCCGTGAGTTTCAAACTAGGAAGGCACGAACATCCATGGTTTTCACATGGGTGACTCGTGGATGGAAACAAAAATATTGTTTTTTAAGTGATTTTGATGAAGAAGGGTGGGATTTAAGTTTGCAAGCTAGGGAAAAGGGCTAAGCCATCTCACAAATGCAATTGATATGGAAAATTGTGGTATAACACTAGGTAGGCCAATGGCCTCAATAATTCTATCTCATTGGTAATGAGGAACATAATTCAAAGTTTATTTAAGCTATTGAAACAACCAAGAAATGAGGGCCATTGATCTCTGAGACATAATAAATGAATGGTCTAAACATTTTTATTGTTGGGTTTCAATTCTTCATTGAATTGAAGTGACTTGGTCTTGGTTCTAGAGAAATCACAATTTGAAGGCATTCCACTTGTTCAACAAGATATGGTTCTCATACTAGTATAATAAGCCATTAAATTGAGTAAGGGACTAACTAATGTTGGACAACATAGGTAGTCCAACAAAGGATGAAAACCTTAAGGAAGCACTCACAAAACCATATCAAATATAAACACACCAATTTTTTTATGTGGTAAAACCCCTGTGGGGAAACATCCACGACCCTAGTCAACGTGGCCACTTGGAGAAATTTATTAATGCAAAAGAAAAATACTATAAAGATATTTACAATATAGTTTCTCACAATTGATCATCAATAAATGAACCTTCGTTCTTGATCCAGATTTTATGAGTAGAACGAAATGAATGCAAATATATATTATTAACACAGAGATGCAATGAACAATAATAGAGATATAGTAAAACTTGGCTTCTATTCAATAAGGAAATATGTTGAAACTATAAAATGCAGACTAAAACAAGCTTGCTAGTGTTGTAGGAAAATCTCCCTGCGGACAGGTAGATTGCCTCAAAGAGATAGACCTTAAATCTAAGACAGAAAGTGCTTAACGTGGACACTAACTTCCTTTAAAATCCATACAAACTAATACATGAGAAGGAAGGACAATAGAAGTACCTCTTTATCGACGTTTGTCCCTGCACGCTCCAAGTTGCGCTCCAAACTCTCGCTCCTCGCTGAGTCCTGTAGACAAACGAAGTACGACCACTTCCTACTCTATTTATATTAGCTTGAAAACAGATCTATCTATCAATGATAAGTTCATGTAATATCAGACACAAACTAGAAAGAAACAGGCCAAGCGTGTCATATTAATGAGAATAACGACAACAGTACTTACAATCGTATATGCAAATGCGACAGCTTCGTCAAGTCCCCTTCGTCCAACCCTTTCTCAAAAGATCCACAACCTAGATGATAGCAACTTCACTGATCACTCTCCTCTGACTGGCTGTGTGTTTCCTATGAGATCATAGGTTTCATGCTAGCAATTCTTCCCACTTTTCACCATCATAGAGCCTGCTTATATAGGTTAAGAGGAGCTTAACCTCTTGAGTTATCTTTAGAACAAGTTGAGGAATTCCCTCCTTGGATCAGGGATCTCCTGATGGAACCAAGAATTGGAATGCAACTGCCTTCCGAACTTGAAAGATCCTCTCCTTATTCTCCTCAACGGGCCAACTACTACCTCAGATTAGACAACACTCCCTCAAATGGGGCATCAGAGTGCTATAGCGCTCCCTAGGAAGCTTGAGGGGGGTGTCAGCGCTCCAAGGATGGATATCGCTCCTTCTGAGGGGAAGAAAAGAGTTATAACGCTCCCTGAGACCTTATAGGGGAGCGCCAGTGCTCCTAAGGCTGATGTAGGGGAGCGCTCACCTTCAAAACCTTAGTTTAAGAGCTCTTCTCGGGCGATAAAAGTTCCTGGACTTCAGTTAATCAATTTCCTTCCTCCAAATCAAGTGTATGAGATGTCTTAAGTGCCTCCTTAGTGTCGTCATTATGGAAGTATGCTTGAACAACATTTGCGACACTTGTGAACAACTTGCGACACTTGCGAAAGTTGTAAGGAACATGCGACACTTACAACACTTATCAAAGTGAGCAATATTGAGGTGTAACAAATTGCCCCCAAAGTATGAAGTTAGAAGACACGAACTGATAATTGAAATGCTTTGTAGATGCTCAAGTAAGGGTATAGACTTGGAGAACCTGAGGGAAGCTACACACAAACATCCAACAAATATCATGACACATTTCAAAACCCAAGGCAGGCATACCTATGCTTGGGTAATCAAGGCTTGCAAGATATGGCCGCCAGAAAATACACTGCGGATCCATAATTGTATTGATAAGAAGGTATAGCCACCGAAGATACAATTTGGATCTATAGTCTGATGACTCGGACTGATCGTAGCCACGAAGAATACACAGTGGATCTATGAGATGACAATACATAGACACGACCAATACAAAGTGGATCTATGTAACAGTGTATGTATCATTTGTCCAATAGAAACTCCTTCGCAACCTGGGAAAAGCATATATCAAAGTGGTTACTCAACCCAGGGTCTTCTTACCGATCCCAATGTGGTACGATTCTAACCATGTGAATAGATGTCCTGATGTCGAACATGGCAGAAACCACTTGATTACCGGTCAATGGTGTGAACCATTAACAAGTGCAAGGGAGATCACCATTAATAACAATGATTCCCAAGGTACCCTAGTACATTCCAACGAATGTGAATAGGTGAGCTGAGGTCGAACATCCATGGAATCATCCGATCAGAGGTCAATGATGTAAACCTACTGTCGAATGTGAGGAGGCCTGCCATTGAGGCATGCAGGTCCCAAAGTACTAACTGGTTTCTAAGTCTGATTCTCGGATAATGTGTTGAAGTCGACAGGAATAGACTCGTCGAGGGAGGGCCTTGATGTATCCCCCATCAATGACACGAAACGGATATAGAGATGTAATTGGTAGATCAAAAGTACATGGACTGACACGGGTTTTGAGGCAAGATATTTGGGATGGCTGACTCTCGAGGCAGATATTTCCCTTGAACACTGAGGCACAATAGAAAAACATGACATGGACCAAAACTATGCAGTGGATACTGTGACTTACGTCGGGTGAAACAAAGGAGTGAAAGGAAATCAAAGGATTGGCTCAGTGCAGAGGTTCAGTGGATTATGATGCATGCAAATGACAAAGTGTCGTGTTCAAGGGCGACTCTAAAAATTGCTGGATAATGTTCTCAAGAGACTGCTTGGCTTGCTCCTTTAAATTTTTCCCCCATCCAGATAGACGAGTACCTCTTTTTGATTTAATGATCTCGAGGAGGATAGCACATGCTCAATATAACTCACCTTCAGTAAGTTCCTCTTCCTTTGTTTAACGAACTGGAAGAAGTAAGGGATCGGTCTCGTATGGCCCTGTCGATGTGTGCTTTAACGAGTCCAAAGACAGAAAACTTGAAGGTTTTTCGGGATTATAGAGTTTGGAAAAACACTTAAAAGATAACTCTCTCAGTTCCTTTTTCGTACAGTAGTCTAATGAGACCGAAAAAGAGATAAACTATCGCTCGAAAGACGCCCTTTCCAACCTTTTAACGAGTGTGAAAGGAAGCAAGATCACTCGACAATCTTTTCATATTTAGAGATTTTGAAAAGAGTTTAAATATGACTCCAGGGGGGTTCCTTTTTCGTGTGTTCGTGTATCCGTATGGGTCCGAAAAAGAGATAAAAGTTTACCTGGTTGCATTCTCATGTATTTACGAGCACGAGAAAGAACAAAGACTGAGCTCGGTACTCTGCCCCCAGCTTGAAAGCTAGTGACTTGACTCCAGAATGATCATCAAAGACTGGAGACATGCCCCCCAAGATTCAATGCATTCACGGACTTTGAGGTTGTCACCAATTTCTGTGCTAGATGGAGAAAAAGGATACAGGTGGATGAAATGAAGGTTAAAAAATGAGACCTAACGAAAGACTCGACTCGACATCTACGAGATCTGGCGAAAGACTCAACTTGAAGGGAGAGGTGATTGTTTCATTTTTTAACGATCTTGACACAGGAAAAGAACTATGCTCAAGGTTCCAGGTTCGATCCCCAGATTGTTGTTTCATTTTTTAATGAGCTTGCTACAGAGAAGAAAACTATGCTCAAAGCCTCAGTTTCATTTTTTAATGAGCTTTCCACAGAGAAGAGAAACTATGCTCGTGACCTCTGTTTCATTTTTTAACGAGCTTGCCACAGAGAAGAGAAACTATGCTCGTGGTTTCTTGATCATGGCTTTCAAGAGGATAATGCTCTAGAAGGGTACCATGTCAAAGGACAAAACTCAGTCATGGCTTCCAAGAGATCTTCACTGGATGGAGGATAATCACTCGAGGAGGAACACATGTCGAGGGTCGTGACAGGGGTAAGGAGATCAGGCTCCAATAACCCTACCGAAGAGATCACCATGTCAACATCCGGATCCAAATCATCGGAAGTTGAGGTCATGGGAGACAACACCACATAATTGACATGCGGTGGGGGTGATACTGTCTGCATATAAGAACCACCTAGGGAGGTAACCCAGTCAAGGCCGATGAATGAAAGTTGATCAATAGTCACAATTATTCCATCGTGAGGGAAAGATATCACACAGAAAAGGGTGGATACAATAGCTTTCATGGCATAGAAATAATCCCGTCCAAGGAGTAAAGCGAAATCTAAGGGGTCTCGGACTACAATGACATCGATAAAGACAGTTTTCCCTCCCAAAGTTATAGGAAATTGAGGAAGGATCCCTAAAGGTTGACTAGTTCTTCTGTTAAAAGCTAATAGATTATGTGTAACCGGTGCAAGTTGCGGACAACCCAAAGCGTACCAAGCAATAGAAGACAAAATACTAACAGACGGACCTTCATCTATCAGCGTTTGAGGAACGTCCCGACCACGAACCTGTACTATAATCTGGAAAGGAATGTGGGAGGGAAGATGAGGTCTATTTAGCACACCCCAATCAAAAAGGATGGCCTCGTTACTTGGAGGGGGTTTCGCAGGAGAAAGAGGAATGCCCCCCGGTACAATAGAGTCTGTATTAACGAGAAAAACATGGGCAGTATCGGGTTTACTCTCTAGAAGGAGAGTAGGATCAACCGATGATTGGATCGGATCAACCAATGGTGGACTTGGATATACCAATTTGTCACTCTTCAGAGTAAGAGTGGGACTAACCGAGGAAGGGACTAGATCAGTCACTTTGACATTCCTCAATGGAGGAATGGGATCGACCGATGGCGAAACTGGATCGACCACTTTGGCACTCTTCAAAGGAAGAGTGGGACTAACCGAGGAAGGCACTGGATCAGTCACTTTGACATTCCTAAATGGAGGAATGGGATCAACCGATGGAGAAACCGGATCGACCACTTGAGTTTCATTCTCCAAGGGAAGAATGGTGTCGACGGGTGGAAACGGATCGACCACTTTGGTGTCACTCTCTTGATGAAGAGTGGGGTTGATCTATGACGGAAATGGATCAGCTACTTGGGTTCGTGGTTCAATCGAGGAGGAAACTAGATTAACCACCTGATCAACCAGACTAACCAGGGATGGAACCGGATTGACCAGTCCATCAACCAACAACAGGACGGAGGAAATCTTACGATAACCTTTTGGAAGTTGAAGTTTTTCCAAAAGAGAAGAAGCCTCATCCATGCAAGGACAAAGGTGAGAGTAATGATTACCTTTACATAACATGCAAGGGAACTTGACAGTTTTCTTCTTCTTACCAACCTGAACATCACTAGTTGAGGGGGTATCGTCATGACCGACATAGGTCGATGACATGGAGAACCATATTTCTAAGACCTGGGTAAGACCGGGGCAATCCCTCAGAAAGTGGTCACCCTTACAAAGGCTGCAAAGGAATTTGGGTTTTGGATTCTTCATTTTAAGTTTGTTGACCTCATCAACACTCCCAGTACTATTAACAGTAACCGGTTTTTTAGAGCCAACATCTAATGTTTTTGGGGCCCTTGTCCTTTTCGGGTTCTTCTTCTTCTTCTCTTTCCGTTTATTCTTCTTCTGATCAACCTGGCTGCTTGCTTTAGAGCTTTCACTAGGCGAAGAAGGAGAAATGGAAGGAGACTTGATGGGCGAAGAAGGCGAAAAGTCGACATGAGGTTGATGTGTGGGTGGTGTATTGACATCCAAAGTACTAGGTGCAACTGAAACATTGGGAGGATTCGGGATCACTGGAGTGGGGAATAACCAAACTGGTAATCCAATAGTGAGTCCTGGAAGACTTAGTGTGGCAACATATGGAGGACCAAAGTTTCCAAATGAAGGAAAAGTATAAGTTTCCCCAGGAGAAGGGGTTCCTCCATTGGTACTCCCAGGATTCGATGCCATTAACACTGACTCGACCTAAGGTCCACTAAGTAAAACAAACAACACACGCTAAGAATCTAAGAAGCAATCAATCAAACAAACCTTCCTATGATGAAA
>ML784477.1:213004-225682 GCA_009831015.1 Picea engelmannii
CCCAGGATTCGATGCCATTAACACTGACTCGACCTAAGGTCCACTAAGTAAAACAAACAACACACGCTAAGAATCTAAGAAGCAATCAATCAAACAAACCTTCCTATGATGAAACCACTAGTTGGTGATGAAATCCAACGTCGTGAGATCAAAATAGGAAGGGGTGGGGATAGAACGGGTGGATCAGTTACGTTGGTGACGTTCTTAACAGACTTACGCCTTGGTGCAAGCTTCCACGCAGTAATTGTGGATTTACCCTCCAAGGAGCCCGAGTGAATTTGACCAACATCTGTTCTAGGAACAGTGAGACTTCCCTTCACCGTCACCTTGTGTGAGACCCTAAATATTGTGGCTACTAAGGTCACCAACTCGTAGTCAGCCCCTGGGCGGGTATAGTCGACAGTCCAATCGGAACGTATGGGCAGGATAACAAGTCCGAAATCAGCTTGAAAGGCTTCCACTCAACATTGTGGGTATACCTTCCAATGACCCCCAATATACGATCCGACCACTACAAACAGTTGGGCCACGGAGGGATAATCTCCGTAACTCACCCAAATGCGACCTCATGCGTAACTCCTGTGTGAGAGGGGGATCCCAGGCAGCCAATACGACAATTGGATTTGACTCTCCCTACCACAAGATACTAAGTTTTTTTGATAGATTTGGAAAGTTATCCTTTCAACCTATTCCAAAGCCCTACACCTTAAACTAATGTAGGTTTGCTAACAAAGATGTAAAAAGTCTGATAAATTTTAGTTAAGCATTGATTTTAATGGTTGTTGTTTACTCAGAGGGTGTACGAAAGTGAAACTAATGGAATGATGACTCAATTCCCAAAAATATGCATGAAATATGATAAGCAATCATTTTTTTTCAATGAATACATATTTAAGGGAAAGAGGAAGAGTCATTTTCACTATCAAACACTTGATAAGGAATTCCCTCAATCAATTTTGTTCTCAATCAAATCCAATATGATGCTAAAACATTTCAGAAATGCAAACTAATATGCAATCTAATCATTAAGATGTACTTTTTTCATTTGTATGCGAATGATAATCAATTCAATGAAAAAAATTTCTTGCCAACTACCCTTTCAGATCAAGGAGATTCAGACAAGAAAACGCAGATTTCGCACAAACAACACACCATTTTGCAATCAAACAAGAGAAAGAAAATAAAAAACGTAAAAGGAAGGAGAAATAGATTGGATCAGATGACCTCAAAGAACCAAATGAGAAGAGTCACAGACTACAAATGTCCTTCACTAGAGTTCCCGCTCAGTCGGATAGGAGAGAAGAAAGCAAGGGATGAATTTCAAGCTCTCAACAACAAAAACTCAAAAATAAGGAAAAAAGGCATAAAATATGAACAATAAGGTGTTTACTTCTCAAGATGAAGGATTTTAGAGGTCAAGGGAAGAAGCATTGAATCTCAAAGCAGCTCAACAAGTAAGAAACAGGGTTTTGAACCTTAAAAATGCAATTTTTGAAGAGTTTTTGGGCAAAACAGAGCTGGCGCTCTGGTATAAAGGCCACCAGAGCATTATAAAGCTCTGTCCAATAGCTTAAGGGAGCACTGGTGCTCTTCTAACAAGGCAGGGGAGCGTTGGGCTCAAAAAATTCACAAAAAGGTCCAAAAACTCAAAATTTTGATCAAATTTTGACAGGCACGCTGAGTGTGATGGGATAAAGAGTCAATCAGCAAGTGCAATCAGATAAATGGGGTGAAAAAGGTCTAAGAAAACAAAAGTTAAGACAAGGCATATGACGAAAGACAAAACCAAAAGTTTTGATTCGCTCCCCAGTGCAGTCGCCAGTTTCTGTTGTAGGAAAATCTCCCTGCGGACAGGTAGATTGCCTCAAAGAGATAGACCTTAACTCTAAGACAGAAAGTGCTTAACGTGGACATTGACTTCCTTTCAAATCCATACAAACTAATACATGAGAAGGAAGGAGAATAGAAGTACCTCTTTATCGACGTTTGTCACTGCACGCTCCAAGTTGCGCTCCAAACTCTCGCTCCTCGCTGAGTCTTGTAGACAAACGAAGTACGACCACTTCCTACTCTATTGATATTAGCTTGAAAACAGATCTATCTATCAATGATAAGTTCATGTAAGATCAGACACAAACTAGAAATAAACAGGCCAAGCGTGTCATATTAATGAGAATAACGACAACAATACTTACAATCGTAGATGCGAATGCGACCGCTTCGTCAAGTCCCCTTCGTCCAACCCTTGCTCGAAAGATCCACAACCTAGATGATAGCAGATTCACTGATCACTCTCCTTTGACTGGCTATTTGTTTCCTATGAGATCCTAGGTTTCATGCTAGCAATTCTTCCCCCTTTTCACCATCATAGAGCCTGCTTATATAGGTTAAGAGGAGCTTAACCTCTTGAGTTATCTTTAGAACAAGTTGAGGAATTCCCTCCTTGGATCAGGGATCTCCTGATGGAACCAAGAATTTGAATGCAACTGCCTTCCAAACTTGAAAGATCCTCTCCTTATTCTCCTCAATGGGCCAACTACTGCCTCAGATTAGATAACTCTCCCTCAAATGGGGCATCAAGCGCTATAGCGCTCCCTAGGAAGCTTGAGGGGGGCGTCAGCGCTCCAAGGATGGATAGCGCTCCTTATGAGGGGTAGACAAGTGTTATAATGCTCCCTAAGACCTTATAGGGGAGCGCCAGCGCTCCTAAGGCTGATGTAGGGGAGTGCTCACCTTCAAAACCTTAGTTTAAGAGCTCTTCTCAGGTGATAAAAGTTCCTGGACTTCAGTTAATCAATTTCCTTCATCCAAATCAAGTATATGAGATGTCTTAAGTGCCTCCTTAGTGTCGTCATTATGGCAGTATGCTTGAACAACATTTGTGACACTTGTGAACAACTTGCAACACTTGCGAAAGTTGTAAGGAACATGCGACACTTACGACACTTATCGAAGTGAGCAATATTGAGGTGTAACAGCTAGAATGGTTGTGGCTTATCTTTGAGAAGAGATGTGATAGTTGCACTCATTCACAAGAAAATGATTACAATGAGGCTCAAAAATCCTTTTTACAGTAAACATGAATGCCAAAACCATATAAATCCAAAAACCTAACCCTAGGAGATGAAGTGCCAAAAGTCATGTGGGCCCCGTTGGGGTAAGTTGGTACATCAACTTCCCGGGGTCGTAACATTTGCATACGAACTTTGTTTTAGGCGCAACATAGCCCGTTGGAAAGGTCTATACGAGGAATAAAAATTATGAAATCACACTAACTTTACACATAATGTGACTATGGAAGGCCCAAAAAATGTTGTTTAGGGCCTTAAAATGACCCCGAAAGTTCAGGACCCGAAAAACTAGAAAAAAATTATCAAAATGAAAACTGAAACTGCCAAGATGAAATTTGTATGTGATTCAATTGGAATAGGTGGGTGGCCACCAATATCCATCTGGATCACCNCCCCCCCCCCCCCCCTAATAAGCAATGTTCTCCATTGTGTTGAGTTCCCCCATTAGATGAGGAAATTTCTGTTGAATTTGGCCCCGGGTGAGCCACTTGCCTTAGTGCAGAAGCTACTCTGCTTTGACAACCCAATAAATTTGGATATTCTATTGGTGAGTGCCCTTGACCTGTGTGTCCATGATCTAATGAGTGGATTCATGTTCTAGGAAATCGTGGTTGAGATCTATTGGTGTCAATTGTTTTTCTACCTCTGAGGTGTCTAATAATGGTGGAAAGTATGGCCGAAGGAGGTCCACATTAAACAATGGGTGAAATCCGAGGAAGGGGGGAATGGTGAGCTAAAAATAATTGTCACCCACAATCTTGGTGATGGTATAAGGTCCATAGTAGAGTGGACAAATCTTTTGATGGGTCCCTATAAGATGTTCTTTCTACAAGTGCAACCAAAATTTCACTCCCACCTGAAACTTGTGTGGCACCTGGTGTTGATCATGGCGCTTCTTTTACTTGGCATTGGACTTCTTCAAAATATCTTGAACCTGTTGGCAGATGTGTTGGATCCTCTCAATGAACCGGGTAGCTTTTTCAGCTTCAGTTTGAGCATGGGACGAGTCTACCTGGGTGGCCGCAAGGGGTAGTGCAACATCCATGGGATCCAATGGTTGAAATCCCAACCCCACATGAAAGGGGTTATGGTCGGTTGATCTACGCATGGCTCTATTGTAGCTGTTTTGAACATATGGAAGAATCTCATCCCATGTGCAGGGATGCCTGGAATTGTACATGCGCATTATAAGCATGATCATCTGGTTGATGACCTCGGTTTGGCCATCCTTATGGGGGTGGAAGGAAGTGGATTTGATGAGCTTGGTGTCCATCAGTGACCAAAGGCTCAACCAGAATGTGATGAGGAACCAACTGTCCCGATTTGAGACAATTTTTTGTGGTATCCTAAAATGTACCCACACTCATTCAAAGCATATCTTTTCAATTTCCTCTGATGTGATGTTTTTATTTGCAGGCAGCTAGAATCGCCATTTTATAAAAACGATCAACCACCACAAAAACATAGTCATTTCCTCTCTTGGTTTATGGAAGGCCCGACATATAGTCAATCAAGATGGATTCCTATTTCCTTTCAGGAGTAGACAGAGGGGTGTACATTCCTTGTTTCTTAATCGTTGGTTTGGTAATGACATACGTAGTGTAGGACCTGATATACTTATCAACATCCTGTCGAATTTTTGACCAATAGAAATTTTTCTACAGTGCAACCACTGTATTTTCTATGTCAAAGTGTTATCCCACCCGACTGTAGTGAGCTTGCAAAATCATCTTTAATTGTTCACTTGATGGAACACAGAGATGGCCCAGATGGGACAACAACCCATCCTGAATATGGAAATCAATGACATCTATGTTCGCACCTAGCATATGGTAGGTGGCAGTGAATTCAAGATCTCTCTCATAGAGTTTGGGCCATCTGAAGGTCTCGTGGTCGTAGGAGTTTAGCATTGTGGTGACTGCTACAACTGGTGGGCATCTAAGGCAATCAATGGTGCAGTTGGTGCTTCCTATATTATACATGATGTAGATATGGAATTGTTGCAAGTATGCAGATCACTTCTAATGATGGTCATTCTGCAATTTTCCCTGAGTCTGCATGAACTGCAGTGGCTTATGATCGGTGTGGATGACTGTCTCCTTCCCGAGAATGTAATGCCTCCATTGGCAGAAGGATTTCACACTGGAGTACATTTATTTTTCATAATTAGGGTACTTACAGATGACATCTGATAGTGTCTCACTATGATAGACCATGAGGTGTTTGTGTTGAGTGATAAATGCGCCCACAACATCGTCTGGAGCATATGTCTCGATATCAAAGGGTTTTTTCAGGTCAGATAATGAAATCTCTGGGGCTGATCACACATGTTGCTTCAAATCATCGAACACTTGTTTTCGTGACAGACCCCACATGAACATTTCCTTACCACCACCTCTGGTTACTTGGTTGAGGGCCCATGCACTATGGGATAATCCCAACACAAACCTATGATAGAAATTGGCAAGGCCTAAAAATATCTGAATCTTAGTGAGTGTGGTTGGGGCTGGTCAGTCACAAATGACTTGGATATTGGTTGGATCCACATGCACCCCATGATCATAAAAAATGTAGCCTAGGTATTGAACCATGCTCATGCCAAAGGAGCATTTTTCCAAATTTTCACATAGCTTGTGTTGCCGTAGAGTGTGCATAACTTGTTGAATATGTTGCAAGTGTTCTGCCCAATTCTTATTTTATACGAGGATGTCATCCAGATACACCACCACAAAATAATTGGTGAAAGGTTGCAAGATATCATCCATCATCCTCATGAAAGTTGTTGGGGAATTCATCAAACCAAAGGGCATGACCAACCATTCAAAAGACCGTCTTTGTACTTGAAGGCCATTTTCCATACATCTGTCTTCTCTATTCGGACTTGATAGGCTACAGACTTCATATCAATATTACTAAATTATTTCTCCCCCTTGATTTAATCAAGGAGATTGTCGATTCGGGGAATCGGGTATGAGTTCCTGACTGTGATTTTATTTAGGCCCCGATAATGAATGCAAAGTTGCTAGGTATTGTCTTTCTTTTGCACAAGCATGAATGGGCTTCCACATGGTGATGAGATGGGTCGGATGTGCCCCTTTTGGATTAGTTCTTGTATCTAACACTTGATCTCCTCATTTTCTAATAGGGAGTGGTGATAGACTGTCCCATTGGGTGGTAGTGCTCTGGGGGTCAGATCGATTGAATGCTTGACCTGATAGTGTAGAGGTACTCTAGTGGGTGAGGAGAAGATGTCTTTGTATTATTCCATGAACTTATCCACTTGATTCTGCTGCATGGAGAGTTCATCCACGAAGGCCATGGATGTGGCTGCAACCTTCAGCTCACTTTGAGAGAAAATCACGAAAAAGACAAAATTCTCATTCTGAGAGATGACCTTCCTGCATTTCTTGGTAGAGATCAAGGAAATGAAAGTAGGTGGGACTACCTCGAGTACCCTGTACAATTTCCTATCCAAAGTAATAATAACACTACAAGGCCTAGAATCATATACAACATGACGTTTCCATAAATAAGGTTGGCCCAAAATAACATCACAAACTTCAAGGGGAGCAACATTACACAATACCTCATCTTTGAAGGGCTTGATGTCATAGGATATGCGACATTGTTGGTTGACGCAAAGATCGCTTCCTTGGTGGAGCCATATGATGGTGTATAGTTGTGGGTCATAGTTGTGGGTGCAACATTGTTGGCAGGGCCAGTCACTTGATGACCTCTGATGAGATGAGGTTATTTTGGCTACCTCTATCAATGATGAAGTGCAGTGGAGTACCCTTCACCCACATCTGTGAATGAAAGAGGCACTCGCCTTCCTATGGCTCATTAGGTTCACCAGGATGGATATTGGTGGTAGAAACAATGGCACTAGGTTTCACGTCAATAATCTGTCCCCCTTTTTTTGGTTCTGACTCTGAGTCAAAACCCGCAACTGATTCAGAGGATTTAACCTCTACCACCAATGACTGATTTGAGTGACAATCAACAATGTTAAGTCAGGGGATCTTATGGAGGTCGCACCACTTCCCGATGTATTTCTTCATCTTTACATCGTCCTTATTTTTTTGTGGATTAGAATGGTTGTCCCAAGGTTTTACATATTTTTTTTTTCCTTTGTTCTATGGATTGGGGCTTCCCTTTCCCTGCTTCTACTGTGAGGAGTTCCCAGACCAAAATTGTTGTGTCTTTTTCTTAAGCTTTTGCTCGATTTTCACAGCATATCGATAGGTCGTGCCTAAGGACGAGATGTCCAAAAACACTATTTCTATATGGATGTATCTATACAAACCGTCATGGTACTTGAGCACTAGATGTCGCTCACAATCCTTGATACCCAACTTGGTGGGCAAGGTATGTAATATATTCATGAAATCTGGAAATGTTTGGTCCCTTTCCTACCGCAATGTGGTCCATCTTATATACAGGTCATCATAACTTCCAACAAGGTAGTATCATTCCTTAATAACATCCCTAAAGGATTCCCAGGTGAGTGTTGTAATACCCTTGTTTCCCCCAGTTTGTAAATATGACTATAACTGGCCAAGAGACTATGCAGACTAAATATTTGTGAATGTTTAATTTGATGAACCTTTTGTTATAAAAGGTCAGTGTATGCATTTTCTATTATTAATAGAAAATGGATAAGTGTTACATAACTTTTGAAAGGGGGGTTTTCCAAGATAGACCATGGATTCTATGAGAGAGATGGTGAGGGGAACCATAAATGGTTGAGATGACCCCCCCACCAAACGAGTACCTTATTGGAATTAATGGCTTATACCTAGAACAATTCTCTGACCCATAAATGAATTACCAGTCAGAGTGGTAGTTGGAATAGTCCTCCTCAAGAGTTAATGAGGAGATGGGATAGAGTACCCATCTAAAATACTTCCACACCTAACCACGAGCTGTGGATTTATACCCACGCAACCTTGCTGAGGAAGGGGAAAAAATAGGTAATTCGTGGTCAGAGGCAAAGGAGAGAGAGAGAAAGAAGATATGCGGAGAGAGCAGAGTCGAAAGACCAATATCAAAAAGATAAAAGAGTGGTTACAGTTGTCTGGTTCGAGGAAGAAATGGAAAATAAGCTCGTTTTGGGTGAAAGAAGCTGTTGGTAGGGTTTTTCATTACAATATGATAAACAAGGCTAATGAGTGACTGTGGAAGTACTCATGCAGACCTCCTTGCTTGGTATAGAGAAAATCGGTGGCCAAGATCCTGTGGGAGGAGGTGAGTAACCTCCATCCTTCAATGTCATTGAGAAAAAGGAAAGAGTCTCTCTTAAAGCATCATGGTCTAGCTCGGGGGTGGCTAGCAGTAAATCCGTCAAGAGTGGTTGGGCCTATGGTTGGGTGGAAAGATAAACCCCTTTCAACAGTCGCTTCACAATTTCGGGTTTTTGATAAGTATCTTCATACTCTATGTATTGAAATGGAAATGATGATTGAACATATTTATATGTCTATGAATGAGTTATGTATTGAATGATTAAGGAAGATATATGAATTATCTCTCTATGAACTCATTCTTTTGAATGGTCATCTTATTGCCTCAGTTTAACAGTTAAAGAGTTGTGGGATGTAATCCTGCAAGAGGGTCGGGGTAGGATTCCCAGAAATGTTAAAGTAATGTCGATCTCTAGGGGAATTTCAAGTTCAAACCCTATGGAAGGAGGGCACCCCCTTCAGACTCTTCACTATGTGACCGAGGGATCATGCGCATGTCCTTAACCGAATTTACATATAAATGAATTAGCACATACCCACAATATTTTTTCAAAGGACCCATGTGACTAAGGTCTGAGAACCATACATTAGGACCGAAGGAAGCTAAGCCTTTCTAGATTTAGAAATTTGGGAGTTCGGAGCTCTGGAGTGTTTTGACCCTACCATTTATAAACCGACTAAAGGAAATTGATGGTTACAGCTACCCATATGGTTAACCGACGCCTGGTGGTTTCCCTAATTGTGGTAGATAGACCCACCCCACCACTAAACCTTGATCCATTTACCCACTGCGAAGTAACGCGAGCCACCGATTAGAGGGTATTCGAGAGATCCCTTGGCCATTGGATCCACATCGAGGTAAATTCAGCAAAGTCCCACTCCGGTAGAACAAAGATGATATAGCATCAAACTCCTCAAACGTCGAAGTCATGAAGTAATGAGAGTCATGGATCCAAGAATCCATTAGGAACCCATGTTAACTATCTGATCAAACAATGGAGGGGACCGCGTACAATACTTCAACGATGTCCTTCTTCGGGAGAGAGAGAGACGACCATGATGATGAAACTCCCGAAGGTCAGAGTTGTGAAGTAACAAGGACCGTAGATTTAGGTACCCTTCAGGATCTCCCCTGACTGTTAAATCTAGACCATGGTCATCCTGGCATTGACCACTTCTGGATTAAAGAGGAATTCATAACATGGATTCCCCAAACGCCAAAGTTATGAAGTAATGGAGGTCGTCGATCCAGGGGTTACATGGACACACCTTGACTATGAGATTGAAGGGATTGGAAGGCTATCAGTCCGGAGTGATGTGGCATAATGACGTCATCCAGGGTGACGTGGACCCATGACTGATGTTCCACGTGTCACATGGAATTGCATGTCTCGTAGACCCTGCATGCTCATTAACACATGACATGTGTCACCCACTGAAGGGGCCACGTGTCATCTATGCCTTGCCGTGTGACACACCTGAAACTTATCCACTTGGTCCATTTGGCAGGAGGATTATGCAGGACCCACTTGTATTCGCCTCCACGTCTAGTATGTCATCACGTGCGAGGGTGGACCCTTCAAGAGTCCAGGACTTTGGGACTCTGGGGGTTTGGGATGCAGTGTCATGGGTAAGTTGAAAGGCCTGAAGGCTAGAGCCATGTGGAGAGATTTCGGGCTCCTTCAGGAATTCAAGAATTCGAGACTTTGGAGGACATGCGTGCAGAAAAGAAAAGGGACGCTCAACACCGACGCGTCGAACACCGAATTCTCCTATAGCTTGTGTGTTAGATGAGGATTAAGTCTCGTCGTTGGTTTGGATGGTGGATAGAACTTTTTTGTGGGAGGTAGGAACTTGGAAATGGTATGAATGAGATGGACCCACGTGGGAACCATGTGGACCTCAACCAATAAATGCCCAAAGAACTTCAGGAAGCCATAACTTGTAAATCAGAGTTCGTATTAGAGCCTGGTAAAATTCATTAGAAATATACGGGCGAGCAGAAGAGGATGAATACTTTGGAGAGATGATTCAAGATGATTAGAGTAAGAAAATTTTTGATGCCCCATCCCTATAAAGGGTACTTAGGGGTCGGGTGTGTTACAAGAGAGACTGTAAATAATGAGGTTTCCTCTATTTCGTTTTGCTCACAAAAAGTCTCCCACCAATATTTGACATGGGGGACGACTTTAAGGAGAGAAAATGTAATATTTTCTCTATTGGAAAAGTTATTGACAGAAAAATACCCTTCTAGCAGATTCAACCATTTTTCTACAACATATGTGTCTATCTGAACTTCAAATATAGAAATATCAAAATTTATCTACACCTTTAAGGGGGTGGCGCCTCCGCTCGAGGAAGTTCTGTCGCCTATTGGTATTCTTTGAAGGATTTGTGCAAAACTATCCATCATCCCGTTCCTTTGTTGCGCGAGGGCTTCTGCGAACAACAGTTTGAAAGGATATCCTGTCCCATCATCTTTATTTTCTCCCGCCATGGAAGGTCGCTTGGGCCTATGAGAGCCTTTGTCCTCAAGAGAAATAATCTCGAGACCCAAGTCTTTGTACCCTGACCTCATCGGGGACATGCACTAAGAACGACAAGGAGTAGATCGCTCTAATACCATTGATCTAGATTTTATGATATTAACGAAATGAATACATATCGATATTATTAAAAAAAATATGAAATGAACAATAACCGAGATACAATAAAAATTGCCTTCTATTCAATAAGGAAATAAGATAAAATTGTAAAATACAGACTGAAACAAGCTTGCTAGAATGGTGGTGGCTTATCTCTAAGAAGAGATGTGACAGTTGTGCTCATGCACAAGAAGATGATTAAAATGAGGCTCCAAAATCCTTTTTACATAAAACATGAATTCCAAAACCCTAGACATAAAAAAACCTAACCCTAGGAGATGAAGCACCAAAATTCACGTGGGCCCCATTGGGGTAAGTTGGTACTTCAACTTCCCGGGGTCATAACTTTTGCATATGATCTTCATTTTAGGCGCACGATATCCCGTTGGAAATGTATATCTGAGGACTACACATTATGCCATCACTCTCTAACTTTATATATAGTGTGACTTTGGCAGGCCTAGAAAATGATGTTTAGGGACTCAAAACAGCCCCGAAAGTTCAGGACCTGAAAAGCTAGAAAAAAATTGTCAAAATGAAATTTGAAACTGCCAAGATAAAATTTGTACGTGAGTCAATTGGAATAGGTGGGTGGCCACCAATATCCACCTATATTAGTGATATTTAAGTATATATCATGTAACAATTGGGTGTTAAGCCATGAATCAATGTAGCCATTAAGATCGAGGAGAATATGAACGATCGGATCACTCTATGTTGGGAACATATCATGACTTCCATATTACCTAAATAAAAATGCATACTAATGTATACTAAAGAAAAACACTAAGAAACTTTTACCTAACTACACATTAGACTAAGTTAATATTAACTAACTCCTAAGTGTCTAAATATCCTAGCATCCTCCCCTTAAGAACAACTTCGGATAGGATTGGCGGATTTACAAAGGCGACAAAATAGGAGAAGGAAGGATTCATTAGAACCTATTCCCCCTTCATGAAAACTTCATAACTCCTAACATAGATCAAATTTTGGAAAACTTCAATTCTATAAGAGACTGTGTGAAAATGTCTGTAACTTGATCTTCTGTAGGGAAAAAGAGCACTTAAATAACTTGATCATGAATGAGATTTCTAATAAAGTGCATGTGTAGGTCGATTTGTTTGTTAGGATGATACTGAACATGGTCTTTAGTGAGCTTGATGGTGTTGATTAAGGTTGGTTGTCATTGATGTCAACCATTGAAGAAATCCCCGTAGCACAAAGGTTTGGGTAATGGACCCAATATTGTTTGATGTAAATATGACTCATTATTGTTTTTTCATGGTTGATAAGAAGTAAATATGGATGAAATCCAAAGTGGTCCCCTTATGGTGAAATCCCTCACGGGAAGATGCTTTGCGGAGTAAGAGAACCCATGCTTACTTGTGGAATAATGAGATGAAGGACAATAAATTTTTTAGGGAAACTATCCTATATGGATAGTGTTTGTCATTCCATTTCCGGTGGTATGTAGAATGTCACATAACTCCTCACGGTTAGAGAGTTATGACCATGTGAAGTTGGAGAACCCAGGTTTGGGTAAAGGACCCAAGTTTGTTTGATGGATAACGGTATGAGATTTCTAATAAAGTGCATGTGTAGGTCGATTTGTTTGTTAGGATGATACTGAACATGGTCTTTAGTGAGCTTGATGGTGTTGATTAAGGTTGGTTGTCATTGATGTCAACCATTGAAGAAATCCCCGTAGCACAAAGG